>WNWK01015558.1:42500-47513 GCA_009830355.1 Cherax destructor
TGGTGTGGCACCAATAGACAATGTGTATCACGTCAGAGACGAGATATGAACCAGAAATAATCATATAATAAACTCCAGAAGAAGGAAGAGAGAAATTTCGATAAGATAAACAAGAAAACAAAATAAAAATTAAATCTTATTTTGAAATTTGTGAAAAAAACTATCATAAGGATAAACATATTAAAATTATTCAGTGATTCACAGATGACGAGAAAATTGTCACAGTGGAAAAATAAATTTGTCAAAAACTGTTCAGAATGTGTGTTCATTGACAAGGATTTTTGAGATGTATCAAAAGCTTTAACCTCTAAAACTCAGTTGAAACAAAACCTATGGAAATGCCAAAAGAACAAATAGAGAAGATGCTGATGTTAAAAAAAAACAATGGTACCAGACGAGGCACCACTATGGGGGTTTAAAAGAAACTGCAACAAAAACTATGTTATCCACTTTGGAACTTTTGTAGTGTCAGATTTTTACTGGTGCCATGGACCACCCTGCGGGACACCACCTGACATGGAGGTTCGTTTGGGTTTTAAAACCTTTTTGAAATAGGAAGATTCTTAGCTGGATCGCAGCACAAGAACACTAACTGGCAGCCTCAGCAAAGTTGAAACAAACGTTGTACTAATATTGAAAAAAAAAGTGATAGCAACGAGCTGATAGCAACGAGCTGATAGCAACGAGCTGATAGCAACGAGCTGATAGCAACGAGCTGATAGCAACGAGCTGATAACAACGAGCTGATAGCAACGAGCTGATAGCAACGAGCTGATAGCAACGAGCTGATAGCAACGAGCTGATAGTAACGAGCTGATAGTAACGAGCTGATAGCAACGAGCTGATAGCAACGAGCTGATAGCAACGAGCTGATAGTAACGAGCTGATAGCAACGAGCTGATAGCAACGAGCTGATAGCAACGAGCTGATAGCAACGAGCTGATAGCAACGAGCTGATAGCAACGAGCTGATAGCAACGAGCTGATAGCAACTAGCTGATAGCAACGAGCTGATAGTAACGAGGTGATAGCAACTAGCTGATAGCAACGAGCTGATAGCAACGAGCTGATAGTAACGAGCTGATAGCAACGAGCTGATAGTAACGAGCTGATAGCAACGAGCTGATAGCAACGAGCTGATAGCAACGAGCTGATAGCAACGAGCTGATAGCAACGAGCTGATAGCAACGAGCTGATAGCAACGAGCTGATAGCAACGAGCTGATAGTAACGAGCTGATAGCAACGAGCTGATAGCAACGAGCTGATAGCAACGAGCTGATAGCAACGAGCTGATAGCAACGAGCTGATAGCAACGAGCTGATAGCAACGAGCTGATAGCAACGAGCTGATAGCAACGAGCTGATAGCAACGAGCTGATAGTAACGAGGTGATAGCAACTAGCTGATAGCAACGAGCTGATAGCAACGAGCTGATAGTAACGAGCTGATAGCAACGAGCTGATAGCAACTAGCTGATAGCAACGAGCTGATAGCAACGAGCTGATAGCAACTAGCTGATAGCAACGAGCTGATAGCAACTAGCTGATAGCAACGAGCTGATAGTAACGAGCTGATAGCAACGAGCTGATAGCAACTAGCTGATAGCAACGAGCTGATAGCAACTAGCTGATAGCAACTAGCTGATAGTAACTAGCTGATAGTAACGAGCTGATAGTAACGAGCTGATAGTAACGAGCTGATAGCAACTAGCTGATAGCAACGAGCTGATAGTAACGAGCTGATAGCAACGAGCTGATAGCAACTAGCTGATAGCAACGAGCTGATAGCAACGAGCTGATAGCAACTAGCTGATAGTAACTAGCTGATAGTAACGAGGTGATAGTAACTAGGTAATAGTAACGAGCTGATAGTAACGAGCTGATAGCAACGAGCTGATAGCAACGAGCTGATAGCAACGAGCTGATAGCAACGAGCTGATAGTAACGAGCTGATAATAACGAGCTGATAGTAACGAGCTGATAGCAACGAGTTGATAGTAACGAGCTGATAGTAACGAGCTGATAATAACGAGCTGATAGTAACGAGCTGATAGCAACGAGCTGATAGTAACGAGTTGATAGTAACGAGCTGATAGCAACGAGCTGATAGTAACGAGTTGATAGTAACGAGTTGATAGTAACGAGCTGATAGCAACGAGCTGATAATAACGAGCTGATAGTAACGAGCTGATAGTAACTAGCTGATAGTAACGAGGTGATAGTAACTAGCTGATAGTAACGAGCTGATAGTAACGAGTTGATAGTAACGAGCTGATAGCAACGAGCTGATAGTAACGAGCTGATAGCAACGAGCTGATAGCAACGAGCTGATAGCAACGAGCTGATAGCAACGAGCTGATAGCAACGAGCTGATAGCAACGAGCTGATAGCAACGAGCTGATAGCAACGAGCTGATAGCAACGAGCTGATAGCAACGAGCTGATAGCAACGAGCTGATAGTAACGAGCTTTTAGTAACGAGCTGATAGCAACGAGCTGATAGTAACGAGCTGATAGCAACTAGCTGATAGTAACGAGCTGATAGCAACGAGCGATACAACGAGCTGATAGCAACGAGCTGATAGCAACGAGCTGATAGCAACGAGTGATAGCAACGAGCTGATAGCAACGAGCTGATAGCAACGAGCTGATAGCAACGAGCTGATAGCAACGAGCTGATAGCAACGAGCTGATAGCAACGAGCTGATAGTAACGAGCTGATAGCAACGAGCTGATAGCAACGAGCTGATAGCAACGAGCTGATAGCAACGAGCTGATAGAACGAGTGATAGCAACGAGCTGATAGCAACGAGCTGATAGCAACGAGCTGATAGCAACGAGCTGATAGCAACGAGCTGATAGCAACGAGCTGATAGCAACGAGCTGATAGCAACGAGCTGATAGCAACGAGCTGATAGCAACGAGCTGATAGCAACGAGCTGATAGTAACGAAGCTGATAGCAACGAGCTGATAGCAACGAGCTGATAGCAACGAGCTGATAGCAACAGTGATGAACGAGTGATAGCAACGAGCTGATAGCAACGAGCTGATAGCAACGAGCTGATAGCAACGAGCTGATAGCAACGAGCTGATAGCAACGAGCTGATAGCAACGAGCTGATAGCAACGAGCTGATAGCAACGAGCTGATAGCAACGAGCTGATAGTAACGAGCTGATAGCAACGAGCTGATAGCAACGAGCTGATAGCAACGAGCTGATAGCAACGAGCTGATAGCAACGAGCTGATAGTAACAAGCTGATAGCAACTAGCTGATAGCAACGAGCTGATAGCAACGAGCTGATAGCAACGAGCTGATAGCAACTAGCTGATAGCAACGAGCTGATAGCAACGAGCTGATAGCAACGAGCTGATAGCAACGAGCTGATAGTAACAAGCTGATAGCAACTAGCTGATAGCAACGGGCTGATAGCAACGAGCTGATAGCAACGAGCTGATAGTAACAAGCTGATAGCAACTAGCTGATAGCAACGAGCTGATAGCAACGAGCTGATAGCAACTAGCTGATAGCAACGAGCTGATAGCAACGAGCTGATAGCAACGAGCTGATAGTAACGAGCTGTTACACAAGAACATTGATTTATAATTTAATAAAAAAAGTATAATTAGAGTATATTTATTTATATTCTAAATAGATTTCTGATACAATTTTCATATAAAACGTATCAGTAAATCCCCCCAAAACACAATGATCTTGACCAGAAAAAAAAAAAAAACGCCAGGCATCAGTTACATATAATTGAACAAGTGTATGAGAATCTTTTGCCTGCTCGTCCGCTTATGATCCACAAAGTTTCAAAGAGTCTTGAAACTTTGTGGAATATTATGTTCACGAGATCTTTGAAGAGCTGAGGAGCGACACGAGACAGGCGAGACTTTGACAACTGAAATCCCAAGTAATTTCTGAAGGCTTGTAGAAAAACGCATCCCCACTTGAGGTTCCTGAAGTCACTGAAGATTTGAATCACAACAGGAGGATTATGAGACCTTTGAAAGAAAGAATCCCAACATGAGGCCTCTGGATTGTTGTTGTTGTATGTTCGCCGGTACATCCGGCCCGGGTCTTCTCCAGGCCTCTGGAGATATGAATCAAAATATGAGGCTCCTGGAGATACGAATCACAACATAAGGCTCATGAAACCCTTTATAGAAGATATGAAATATAACACGAAGCTCCTGAAATCTTAAAAGAAGATGCGAAACACAACATAAAGCTCCTGAAACCTTTAAAGATAAGAAACGCAACAAAAGACTCCTGAAACCTTTAAAGATACGAAACGAAACAAAAGACTCCTGAAACCTTTAAAGATACGAAACACAACACAAGGCTCCTGAAACCTTAAAAGAAGATGCGAAACACAACACGGGCCCGAAGAGGCAGTCTCAACCTTTGACAAAGAAAACACTCACAACTTTCGGTTCAGCTTCTAGAACACAACACAAACTCACTAAACTACCAGTACACGTCTGCGCCTTTGACACAACCACCGCAAAGAGGAAAAGTCTCCCAAAACTGCGACTTCTTTCTTATTTTTCTTCCACGTAAAAAAAAAAAAAATACCTCGAAGAAGCAGGGACTACGATTCTCCTCTACACGCGATTTGCATATTTACCGAAAGCTTCTCCTGAAGGCTTCTTGGTACATAGAGCTTACTAGGAGAGTTCTTGGTACATAGAGCTTACTAGGAGAGTTCTTGGTACATAGAGCTTACTAGGAGAGTTCTTGGTACATAGAGCTTACTAGGAGAGTTCTTGGTACATAGAGCTTACTAGGAGAGTTCTTGGTACATAGAGCTTACTAGGAGAGTTCTTGGTACATAGAGCTTACTAGGGAGAGTTCTTGGTACATAGAGCTTACTAGGAGAGTTCTTGGTACATAAAAGCTTACTAGGAGAGTTCTTTGGCATAGATTATTTGGAGAGTTCTTGGTACATAGAGCTTACTAGGGGGAGTCCTTTACATAGAGGTTACTAGAAGAGTTCTTGGTAAAATAGAG
>WNWK01015559.1:0-47511 GCA_009830355.1 Cherax destructor
GAAAATAGTTAACATAACAGTGGTTAATATAACAGGGGTTAACATTAGTTGTTACCATAACAGTGGTTAACATAACAGTGGTTAATATAACAGTGGTTAACATAACAGTGGTTAACATAACAGTGGTTAACATAACAGTAGTTAACATAACAGTGGTTAACATAACAGTGGTTAACATAACAGTAGTTAACGTAACAGTGGTTAACGTAACAGTGGTTAACATAGCAGTGGTTAAAATAACAGTGCTTAACATAAAAGTAGTTAACATAATAGTGGTTAACATAACTGTGGTTACCATAACAGTGGTTAACATAACAGTGGTTAACATAATGGTGGTTAACATAACAGTTGTTAATATAACAGTGGTTAACATGACAGTGGTTAACATAACAGTGGTTAACTGAACAGTGGTTAACATAACAGTGGTTAACATAACAGTGGTTAACTTAACAGTGGTTAACATAACAGTGGTTAACATGCCAGTGGTTAACATAACAGTGGTTAACATAACAGTAGTTAACATAACAGTGGTTAATATTACAGTTGTAAAGATAAGTTGTTAACATAACAGTGCTTAACATAACAGTGGTTAACCTAAAAGTAGTTAACATAATAGTGGTTAACATAACTGTGGTTACCATAACAGTGGTTAACATAACAGTGGTTAACATAATAGTGGTTAATATAACAGTGGTTAATATAACAGTGGTTAACATAACAGTGGTTAACATAACAGTGGTTAACATGTGCGATTCGTATTTCTAACGGCTATATTATAGCTGTCCACGTGATCACCATGTGATCTTTCGTTAGCCAATCATAGGCCTCCCTTTTTGACCGCCCCAGTGCCGGGACGACCAGCAGCCAGTTCCACCCTGATAGGCAGTGGAGACGGATGTAGGCCTAGTCTCTCAGCTCCCATATATCTAACGCCTCAATTAAACGCTACCATACCAAGCTCATCTTTAATATATTACCAAATCTACGCAAGAACCCCCACAACATAAATGGTGGCAGCGTGTGGGTGAAGATTACGGTAATTGAGAAGATTTGAGAGGAAGAGAGAGCCGGTTCGTTGTGAGTACTACCCACCAACCGCCACCCATCAACCTACTCTCACCCGGTGACGTCAGCCATCCAAGACTCTTCTGAAGCAGTGTCTCCAGTCATCTGGCTTCTAATTGCAAGTAAACCTTCGAAGAGTTGATCTGGGTTTTGCAATTAAGCCAGTTGATGGGAAAGAGACTAAGCCAGCCTACAGTCATCCAGTGTCTCCTGCCATCCATCCAGTTCTTCACTGCTGTGTGCAAGTTACAGCATTCAGGTCCACCAGTCCAGAGGGCTTAAGCCAGCTTCTTCCGGAAAGCAAGACATACAAGTAAGCCAGTCGTTTCTTCAGCAAAGCCAGTTCCTTGAAGTATAGTCTCCAATCGCTCTGTGCTACAAGTTGGACTCTTGTCAGAGTGATATTCACCATTCCTGTGGCTTATTGTACAAAAAGCCACCTGGGTTAGAGTGGTTCCAAGGCCGTGAGAATTAAGTGGTTAACATAACAGTGGTTAACATAACAGTGGTTAACATAACAGTGGTTAACATAACAGTGGTTAACATAACAGTGGTTAACATAACAGTGGTTAACATAACAGTGGTTAACATAACAGTGGTTATCGTAACAGTGATTAACATAACAGTGGTTAACTTAACAGTGGTTAAAATAACAGTGGTTAACATGACAGTGGTTAATATAACAGTGGTTAACATAACAGTGGTTAACATAACAGTGGTTAACATAACAGTGGTTAACATAACAGTGGTTAACATAACAGTGGTTAACATAACAGTGGTTAACATAACGGTGGTTAACATAACAGTGGGTCACATAACAGTAGTTAACATAACAGTGGTTAACATAACAGTGGTTAACATAACAGTGGTTAACATAACTGTGGTTAACATAACAGTGGTTAACATAACAGTGGTTATCGTAACAGTGGTTAACATATCAGTGGTTAACATAACAGTGGTTAACATACCAGTGGTTAACATAACAGTGGGTAACATAACAGTGGTTAACATAACAGTGGTTAACATAACAGTGGTTAACATAACAGTGGTTAACATAACAGTGGTTAACATATCAGTGGTTAACATAACAGTGGTTAACATAACAGTGGGTAACATAAAAGTGGTTAACATAACAGTGGTTAACATATCAGTGGTTAACATATCAGTGGTTAACATAACAGTGGTTAACATAACAGTGGTTAACATATCAGTGGTTAACATAACAGTGGTTAACATAACAGTGGGTAACATAAAAGTGGTTAACATAACAGTGGTTAACATAACAGTGGGTAACATAAAAGTGGTTAACATAACAGTGGTTAACATAACAGTGGTTAACATAACAGTGGTTAACATAACAGTGGGTAACATAAAAGTGGTTAACATAACAGTGGTTAACTGATGAAAAATCATACAACGACTTTTTTTAATAGGAAAATAACATTTGATATACATCACTATTAGGATGAATTTATCGTTAAGTTGTACATAAATTGTATATAATGCCGACAAGATGAAGAATTAGACACATGTGCAACATCTGGGTATCTTTATTGTAGACGCTTCGCCCTCCAGTGGTTTTATCAATACAATGTAAGGACATAATGTGAAGAGTGTAGAATTTTATACAAAAAAATGAGGTAATCAGTCCCTCACTAACTCCAAGGTTGTGGGACTGATTATCTCATCTTCTGTATATAATTCTACATTCTTCATGTTATTTTTTTTTACTGTATTGGTGAAACGTCTACAAATATAGATACCCAGATGTCGCACATGTGTCTAATTCTTCATCATTTCTAGCTAAGAACATATTAACTTTTCTTAATACATTTTATAATAAAGATCTTGGATACGTATGGCTCACTACGTCTTACACCAGAATCAAAAGTAACATTCTTACCTCGTTAAATCCATGGTCTACCATAAGGAGATCAAACTCTTTCCTCCTCTCATAAAGTTCCTTCACTCTAGGAACTTTGTAAAGCTTCCTTGCAAATATGGGAAGAATATCTGCAAACATTGACCAGGCACCAACCCAGTCCTTTCTAAATTCAAACATGTTCACTTTTTCGACTTGAGGAATGCCATGGGTGACCTCAGTGATGTTAGGATGTTTAGAAGTTTCCGTGTTGTTGGCTAGTATTGTTACCTATGTGAAAAATATAAATGCAATATTAGGGGAAATTTGAGGGATTTTAATCTAAGCTGCTTTGGAAAATTTGCAGTATGTTAGAGGAAGACTGACGTTATTTCAAGAATAAATCTTCATCCTCCATTGTTTCATTTGCAGCAGATGGGATCTTAGCTTCACATCTCAAAAAAATAATCATATTTATAATTCCTGATCATTTTAATCAGATCAATGTCTCACCTGGTGTCCACGGTCAACTAGAGCCCTGGCAAGCGGCATGAAGACGTTCTTGTGGCTCTGCGAGGAGACTGGGAGAAGCATTAGTATCTTGTAGTGTCCCTCAGGAGGAGTTAATTCCCCCGCGACCAACACCATCACAGCCGCCATCATTGCATACATCGCAGTTGGCATCTATATGTAACAAGTGAATGTATAATACGTATACAACGTCATAGTTATTCACAACATGATTCTTTCTAAGGAAGTTTGCAAATAATTTGTCTAAAAGGAAAGGATTCACTAATCAGTCTTTAATTCGGTAACCTCGTTTACTTCCATGTCAGGGAAACAACCAGATACATGTGTCGTGACTAATAGGTAAAATTGGTCTAAAATTGGTCTAAAATTTTCTCTTTTACTTTTAAAAATATATTTTGTCATTAATGTTAATGTCGAAATTAATAATTTTGTACCAAAAGAACCTTAGAAAGCTTACCTAACCTTATAACAAGCGCAATTTATTTTAGCATAATCCAAGTAAATATATTATATATAAGGTTACAATAATTTAATAATATACAAACACAATTACAAATATTTTTTTTCGTTAGGATCAGAATGATTTTTGCGAAATTATTACATTCACAAATTTTCGCTTGCCTTATTCGGAAAGAAGAGCCTTGCTATTAAAGCCGAAATCGCAAGTTTTACCTCTTTGGCACGACATATATATATATGTCGTGCCAAACAGGTAAAACTTGCGATTTTGGCTTACATAGCAACGCTCTTCTTTCTGAATAAGGCCGTTTCCCACCAAGGCAGGGTGGCCTGATAAAGAAAAACTTTCATCATTATTCACTCTATCACTGTCTTGCCAGACGCATGCTTACACTACAGCTACAAAACTGCACTGTACGTCCCATCTCCAGGAATCAAGTCCGGCCTGCAGGTTTCCCTGAAACCCTTCATAAATGTTACCTTGCTTACACTCCAACAGCACGTCAAGTCCTAAAAGCCATTTGTCCAAGTCCAAAGTCCAAGCCCCTCGCACACAAAACCTCCTTTACCCCCTCCCTCCAACCTTTTCTAGGCCGACCCCTACCCCTCCTTCCCTCCTATACAGATATATACACTCTTGAATTCATTCTATTTTGTTCCATCCTCTCTATATGTCCAAACCATCTCAAGAACCTCTACTCAGCTCTCTGGATAATAGTTTTGGTAATCCCACACCTCCTAATCTCCAAACTAAGGATTCTCTGCAATATATTCACACCACACATTGCCCTCAGACATGACATCCCACTGCCTCCAACCTTCTCCTTGTTGCAACATTCACAACCTATGTCTCACACCCATTCAACAGTGTTGGTATAACTATTCTCTCATATATTCCCCTCTTTGCTTTCATGGATAAAGTTCTCTGTCTCCACAAGCTCCTCAGTGCACCCCTCATCTTTTTCCCCTCGTTAATTCTATGATTCACCTCATCCTTCATATACCCATCTGCTGACACATCCACTCCCAAATATCTGAACACATTCACCTCCTCCATACTCTCTCCCTCCAATCTGATATCCATATATGTATATATATATATATATGTCGTGCCGATTAGGTAAAACTTGCGATTTTGGCTTAAATAGCAACGCTCCTCTTGCCATATAAGACAAGCGAAAATTTGTGTATGCAATAATTTCGCCAAAATCATTCTGAACCTAACGAAAAAAATATATTTCATTGTGTTTGTTTATTATTAAATTAATGTTAACGTATCTAAAATATATTTAGTTGGGTTAGGCTAAATTAAATTGCGCTTGTTGTAATAAGGTTAGGTAGGTTTTCAAAGTTTCTCTTGGTACAAAATTATAAATTCTTACATTAACATAAATGAAAAAAATATATCTTTAAACGTATAAGATAAAATTTTAGAAAGGACTTAATTTTAGATGAGTTCTTGCTAATTGACCAGTTTTACCTAATCGGCACGACATATATATATATATATATATATATATATATATATATATATATATATATATATATATATATATATATATATATATATATATATATATATATATATATGTCGTGCCGATTAGGTAAAACTTGCGATTTTGGCTTAAATAGCAACGCTCACCTTGCCATATAAGACAAGTGAAAATTTGTGTATGCAATAATTTCGCCAAAATCATTCTGAACATAACGAAAAAAATATATTTCATTGTGTTTGTTTATTATTAAATTAATGTTAACGTATCTAAAATATATTTAGTTGGGTTAGGCTAAATTAAATTTAGCTTGTTGTTATAAGGTTAGGTAGGTTTTCAAAGTTTCTCTTGGAACAAAATTATAAATTTTCACATTAACATAAATGAAAAAAATATATCTTTAAACGTATAAGAGAAAATTTTAGAAAGGACTTAATTTTAGATGAGTTCTTGCTAATTGACCAGTTTTACCTAATCGGCACGACTATATATATATATATATATATATATATATATATATATATATATATATATATATATATATATATGTCGTAGGTTGGTAGAGAGCAACCACCCAGGGAGGTACTACCGTCCCACCAAATGAGTGTGAAACATAAGCCTGTAATTGTTTTGCATGATGGTAGGATTGCTGGTCTCTTTTTCTGTCTCATAAACATGCAAGGTTGCAGGTATGTCATGCTACTTCTACTTACACTTAGGTAACACTACACATGCATGTACAAACATATATATACACACCCCTCTGGGTTTTCTTCTATTTTTCTTCCTAGTTCTTGTTCTTGTTTATTTCTTCTTATTTCCATGGGGAAGTGAAACAGAATTCTTCCTTCATAAGCTATGCGTGTCGTAAGAAGCGACTAAATGCTGGGAGCAATGGGTTAGTAACCCCTTCTCCTGTATAAATTACTAAAAACAAGATAAGGAAAAACTTCATAAAATTGGGATGTTTGAATGTGCGTGGATGTAGTGTGGATGATAAGAAAGAGATGATTGCTAATGTTATGAATGAAAAGAAGTTGGATGTCCTGGCCCTAAGCGAAACAAAGCTGAAGGGGGAAGGCGAGTTTCAGTGGGGAGAAATAAATGGGATTAAGTCAGGAGTATCTGAGAGAGTTAGAGCTAAGGAAGGGGTAGCAATATGTTGAAGGATCAGTTATAGAGAGAGAAGAGGGAACATAAATGTATAAATTCAAGGATTATGTGGATTAAAATAAGGGTCGGATGTAAAAAGTGGGTCATAATAAGTGTGTATGCACCTGGAGAAGAGAGGAGTGTAGAGGAGAGAGATTTCGGGAGATGTTAAGCGAGTGTGTAGGAACTTTTGAGCCAAGTGAGAGAGTAATCGTGGCAGGGGACCTAAATGCTAAAGTAGGAGAAGCGTATAGAGAGGGTGTGGTAGGTAAGTTTGGGGTACCAGGTGTAAATGATAATGGGGAACATTTGATTGAATTTTGTATAGAAAGGGGTTTGGTTATAGGTAACACATATTTTAAGAAAAAGAGGATAAATAAGTATACAAGATATGATGTAGGGAGAAATGACAGTAGTTTGTTGGACTACATATTGGTAGATAAAAGACTGTTGGGTAGACTTCAGGATGTACATGTTTATAGAGGGGCCACAGATATATCAGATCACTTTTCAGTTGTAGCTACAGTAAGAGTAAAAGGTAGATGGGATACAAGGAAAATGGAAACAGCAAGTAAGAGAGAAGTGAAGATTTATAAACTAAAGGAGGAGGCGGTTAGGGTAAGATATAAACAACTGTTGGAGGACAGATGGGCTAGTGAGAGTATAGGCAGTGGGGTAGAAGATGTATGGGGTAAGTTTAATAATATAGTGTTAGAGAGTTCAGCAGAAGTTTAGGGTTATAGGAAAGTGGGTGCGGGAGGGAAGAAAAGCGATTGGTGGAATGATGATGTAAAGAGAGTAGTAAGAGAGAAAAAGTTAGCATATGAGATGTTTTTACAACGTAGAAGTGATGCAAGGAGGGAGGAGTATATGGAGAGAAAAAGTTAGGTTAAGAAAGTGGTGAAGCAATGTAAAAAGAGAGCAAATGAGAGGGTGGGGGAGATATCAACAAATTTTGTTGAAAATAATAAAAAGTTTTGGAGTGAGATTAATAAGTTGAGAAAGCCTAGGGAAAGAATGGATTTGTCAGTTAAAAATAGGAGAGGAGAGTTATTAAATGGAGAGTTAGAGGTATCGGGAAGATGGAGGGAATATTTTGAGGAATTGTTAAATGTTGATGAAGATAGGGAAGCTGTGATTTCGTGTATAGGGCAAGGAGGAATAACATCTTATAGGAGTGAGGAAGAACCAGTTGTGAGTGTGGGAGAAGTTCGTGAGACAGTGAATAGAATGAAAGGAGGTAAAGCAGCTGGGACTGATGGGATAAAGATAGAAATGTTAAAGGCAAGTGGGAATATAGTTTTAGAGTGGTTGGTGTTTTTATTTAATAAATGTATGGAAGAGGGTAAGGTACCAAGGGACGGGCAGAAAGCATGCATAGTTCCTTTGTATAAAGGCAAAGGGGCAGTGAAACATATAGGTGAACAATATTTAGATAAGGGTAAAGAGGTGTTTGTGGCATTTATGGATTTTGAAAAGGCATATGATAGGGTGGATAGGGGGGCAATGTGGCAGATGTTGCAAATGTATGGAATAAGAGGTGAGTTATTGAAAGCGGTGAAAAGTTTTTACGAGGATAGTGAGGCTCAGGTTAGAGTATGTAGGCGAGAGGGAGATTATTTCCCAGTAAAAGTAGGCCTTAGACAGGGATGTGTGATGTCACCGTGGTTGTTCAATATATTTATAGATGGAGTTGTAAGAGAAGTGAATGCTCGGGTGTTGGCAAGAGGTGTGGGGTTAAAAGATAAAGAATCTAACACAAAGTGGGAGTTGTCACAGTTGCTCTTTGCTGATGACACTGTACTTTTGGGGGATTCTGAAGAGAAGTTGCAGAGGTTGGTGGATGAGTAAAAGAAGGAAATTAAACGTGAATATAGGAAAGAGTAAGGTGATGAGGATAACAAAAAAATTAGATAATGGAAGATTGGATATCAGAATGGAGGGAGAGAGTATGGAGGAGGTGAATGTGTTCAGATATTTGGGAGTGGATGTGTCAGCAGATGGGTATATGAAGGATGAGGTGAATCATAGAATTAACTAGGGGAAAAAGGTGAGTGGTGCACTGAGGAGCTTGTGGAGACAGAGAACTTTATCCATGAAAGCAAAGAGGGGAATGTATGAGAGTATAGTTATACCAGCACTCTTGCATGGGTTGTGAATGTTGAAGCAAGGAGAAGGCAGTGGAGATGTCATGTCTGAGGGCAATGTGTGGTGTGAATATAATGCAGAGAATCCGTAGTTTGGAGATTAGGAGGTGTGGGATTACCAAAACTATTATCCAGAGAGCTGAGGAGGGGTTATTGAGATGGTTTGGACATATAGAGAGAATGGAACAAAATAGAATGACTTCGAGAGTGTATAAATCTGGTGGCGGGCTAGGGGTCGGCCTAGAAAAGGTTGGGTGGAGGGGGTAAAGGAGGTTTTGTGTGCGAGGGGCTTGGACTTCCAGCAAACGTGCGTGAGCGTGTTAGATAGGAGTGAATGGAGACAAATGGTTTTTAGGAGTTGACGTGCTGTTGGAGTGTAGGCAAGGTAACATTTATGATGGGTTTCAGGGAAACCGGCAAGCCACGCGTCCAAAACACGTCAACTGGTGAGTCTAATATTCTTTTACAAGTGCGCTGATATTATTTATACCGTTTTTACAATGATGCAGTAGGATACATAACAGAAAATCGTCTATTTTTTGTGAGAATAAAAATTCAAAATGGAACGCAAAAGTAATGTAAGAGGGACCTGGAGACGTGACTAATGAACAGATAAAATGTTATTTTAGTGCCAGTAATGTATGTTTTGCTTATTCTGGACCCAATTTTAAAATTGGCATCTTTTGAAATTTGTGTGAAATTGGCCAAATTGTCAATTTCTGACCACTTTACTGGGTAGTTGAAATTGGTAAATGGGCTGTTTCTAGTACTCAATTGATAGAACAAATGGAGTTCTAGCGAAATAGCTATGCTTTTAGTCGACTGGAACATTGCAATTGGCCGAAAATAGGGCTCAAATTGGGCGAAATCGCCGATGCGTAAATATCATCGAGACCGCTAACTTCGCGAGACCATAATTCCGTAGGTTTTCCATGAAATTTCGTACTTTTGGTGTCATTATGATCGGAAAAAAAATTTATATTATTTCATAAGAAAAAATAATTTATTTATTATTTTTGAAAAATTTTCGACCCTGAGAACAAGTTTGGGAGAGGGCCTCTCGACCCTCAAAGGGAAGTTATCCTGTCGTCATTCTATCATGCAGGAGCCATATGTCTCCGATGTACTCAGAGATAAGCAAGCTCTTGGATGTTTATATTACCAGGCTCCGACTGGGTTACCAGTATCTCTGGCAGGGTTACCAGTATCTCTGGCTGGGTTACCAGTATCTCTGGCTGGGTTACCAGTATCTCTGGCTGGGTTACCAGAATCGCTGGCTGGGTTACCAGTATCTCTGGCAGGGTTACCAGTATCTCTGACTGGGTTACCAGTACCTCTGCCTGGGTTACCAGTACCTCTGCCTGGGTTACCAGTACCTCTGGCAGGGTTACCAGTATCGCTGGCTGGGTTACCAGTATTTCTGCCTGTGTTATCAGTATCTCTGGCTGGGTCACAGTATGTATCTCTGGCTGGGTTACCAGTATCTCTTGCTGGGTTACTAGTATCTCTAGCTGGGTTACCAGTATCTCTGGCTAGGTTACATCACCAGCTAATGTAGGTTAAACCAAATGTAAACTTTATCAGGACTAGTGTCCCACCATGCATGAATATGTGCTGGAATTCAATAACATTAATGAATTCAGGGACAATTCACTAACAAAAGTTCAAGAAATTTCAAAGTATTTTATCCACAGTGGTATATACCAACCATTATGGAAAATTACTCTTACTTTGCCTATTGTAAGAATCACATATACCTTACATTTTTCCTCTCTAGAAAACGTCTCGTGTGAAGCTCACTTAAATTTTAATCTCTGATACCATAGTTAAATACAATTTATAGAATACAATATTTCTCTAGAAATAAAGTATCTTAAGGATTCAGCGCTGATGAACCTAGAAGTCTTTTCTAATGGTAATAATAATTATAACTAATTTTTAAGGGGGTGGAGAGATAAGCCAAAGGAAGGCCTTGGTCAGATGACCAAAAGCTCCAGCTGCGGGTCATCATACGACTAAGACCCGCGTCAGGAAACGCTTGTCCTGTATCCTGACAAATCTTACCTAACCTAACCTCTGTCACATTTTTCCTCGTTGCACGTCAACGGCAGCCGCTTCACACAATTGTAGGTTGCAAAATATCCTGCCATGGATTTTCACAGCAATTCTCCTGAACATCAGCAGCAGAAGCCAACTGAAGGTAAAGGAACACAAGTGGTCAGACAGTAACCTAAACATTTTCAGTATAATCGTCTTTATTTCAGCCGTGATTACGGATGGCATATCAATAAGAAAATATAGGGCCTTTGTTTCTGTTATCGTATGTGTGTGCAAGTTTTCATGGTAGGGTCGCGGAAATTGCTTGTAGCAGCAGTTTAACAGCAAAATATGCAGTGTCCTGGCAGGTTCATCTTGGTTCTAGTAGCCTCTAATTCTGATGGATGTTTAGGAGAATCAAACTACCTCCCAGTTCTGACTAAAGAAGCGTCAGGCAAAGCGATATACTGAATCCTACAAATAAATATTCCAGCCATAACTTCTATGCATGAGAGTGACATTGACGGAGGACACAGCAAATCTCCAGGATGATATAAACCAAGTCTTCAAGTGGGCTACACAAAATACCACTTTCATTGAGGACAAATTTCAGTTTTATACACAAATTAATTTTACAGGCTAGGAGCTGTTATCTTGCCTCAGATCACTTCAAAGCTCATCCCTATCTAAGGCAAACAATCACACCCCCATGATGCGACCCACAACATTCTGCTAACTTTCGGGTACCTATGTACTGCTAGGTGAACGGATAGCAGGTATAAGGAAACATGTCTAACGTTTCACCCGTGCCGTTTCCACGAGAGGAAATTGATAGAATGGATAACCAAAGCTTTCCAAATAAGAGATGCCGAACCAGTAATGATCCATTTTTAAATCAATTGTTCTCTCTAGTTTGGAATATGCTTCTTTGCACTGACAGTCACTGTTAGGCCTAGTAGGCAACACTCTCGCCTCATACGCGGAGTGTCCTTGGTTCGATCTCCGGCATTAGTGGAGACATTGAGTGTGTTTCATTACACCTTCTGTTCCGTTCACATAGCAAGTAGGTACCTGGGTGTTAGTGGACTGGTGTGGGTCGCATCCTAGGGGATAAGATCTAAGGACCACAATGGAAATAAAACAGACAGTCCCTCGACGACGCACTGACTTTCTATGGTTATTCTGAGTGGTTAACCCTCCTGGGTAAAAAATCCGAACAAAATCTTATCTTAAGGCAGGGGAAATTGCAGTTCTAGAGAATGAAGGGAACTAGAGAACGTTCACTGCATGTATAGGCTCAGTCACACATTTTTTACTGGGAACATTTGAAGACTGTTTCTTGACCTTTATTCCTTGGAAAAAAGGCAATAAAAATAAATCATAAATTACACCCAGAACATCCTAGATGGACTGGTCCCAAATCTGCATGCAAAAATCACTATCAGCGAAAGGAAGGCTCGGCAGACAGTGTAAAATACCACAGTCAAAAAAAGGGACGCCATGAGGACACTGAGGGACCCAAGACTATTCAAAAGCCTCCATCCATTCATAAGGGGGATTACCAATAGGTCCTGTCTTGTCTTCAAGATGGAACTGGATAGGTTCTTAAAGTCACTTCCTGACCAGCCAGTCCCTGATTAGCCAGTTCCTTCAGCCAGTTCCTGACCAGCCAGTTCTTGATCAGCCAGTTCCAGATCAGCCAGTTCCTGACCAGCCAGTTGCTCATCAGCCAGTTCCTGACCAGCCAGTTGCTCATCAGCCAGTTCCTGACAAGCCAGTTGCTCAACAGCCAGTTCCTGACAAGCCAGTTGCTCATCAGCCAGTTCCTGACCAGCCAGTTGCTCAACAGCCAGTTCCTGACAAGCCAGTTGCTCATCAGCCAGTTGCTCATCAGCCAGTTCCTGACAAGCCAGTTGCTCATCAGCCAGTTCCTGACAAGCCAGTTGCTCATCAGCCAGTTCCTGACAAGCCAGTTGCTCAACAGCCAGTTCCTGACCAGCCAGTTGCTCATCAGCCAGTTCCTGACAAGCCAGTTGCTCATCAGCCAGTTCCTGACAAGCCAGTTGCTCAACAGCCAGTTCCTGACCAGCCAGTTGCTCAACAGCCAGTTCCTGACAAGCCAGTTGCTCAACAGCCAGTTCCTGACAAGCCAGTTGCTCATCAGCCAGTTCCTGACCAGCCAGTTGCTCATCAGCCAGTTCCTGACAAGCCAGTTGCTCATCAATACTGTTGGTCGACTGCGTGTGTCCAGCATTACCAGTCTGGTTGATCATGTAGTGATCCACCTGGAGGTTTGGTCATTGACCTAAGGGACGTTCACCCTTGGAACACTCCAGGTGAACTCCAGGTGGCTTTAAAACTGAGCCTCAACCATTGTAAGCACTGCTAAAATTTAATATTAAGATTAATCACCGTGAGTATCTTTTACGAAGGCAATGAAGGACACATTGTGACTCACGAATTTATAATAACATGATTGCAAACAAATTACAGAAAGGGTGGTGCTCGAACCCCCTGCCATGGGTTCCAGCCCCACGCATTCTGTGACCTGAAATGATGTAGCGAGTTGAATGTGGGAAAACCAGCGATGAACACTGGAATTGTTGATTAAATAATGAAAGTAGGATATCTGAAGCTTACCTGATGATGAATAAAACAAACCATACCACGGGTGGGGTTCGAACCAGGGGTCAAAAAGTCTCAAAACTCCAGACCGTCATGTTGACGGCTTTGAAGGGGACTTGAGCTAGAGTTCGTCACGGCCATGCTAGCGGGAGATTCGTCTGTAAAAACTTTCATTTGTGGACACAGTGGTGCCTATGCTAACCTTCCTATGGTGTAGAAATATACCTAGTTGGATGAATCTTATTAAAGCTAGCTGGCCCAGTGGCTTACGCGACGGTCTGGAGTTTTGAGACTTTCTGACCGCGGGTTCGAACCCCACCCGTGGTATGGTTTGTTTGCAATCGTGTCATTACGATTTCGTGAGTCATGAATAAATCATTTGGGAATCTTTATTTTGGACACGTTTAGCCAGCCAGTGACTTCTTCAGTCCAATGAAGAGAAACGGTGGGAGACGGGGAGTTTGAGGTAATCAGTCCCTCAGCCTGGAGTCGATGTGTTCAGTCCATCAATGTTAATAAAAATACAGCATATTAGCAGAGATGGGGCTAATATACTGCGGATAGATGAAGAGGAGCAGTGATAAGTGGAGTCACTAGTGGGAAAACTCAGTAGAAGTAGATCGTGCCTATAGGCTATGCATGTAATTTAGGTCCGACCTACTTCCACCAGTGGGATTTTTTTCCACTGATTATTCCGCCTACCACTGATCCACCTCATCTGTCTGCACTGTATAAGCTCCATCTCCGCGAATATGCTGCACTTTAATTAAGATTGATGGCTGAGCACATCGACTCCAGGCTGAGGGACTGACTACCTCAAAATCCTCTACATCTTCCACTGTTTCTCTTCACTGGACTGAAGAAGCCACTGGCTAGTGAAACGTTTCCAGAATAAAGTTTCCCAAGTGTTGCACCAGTGTTTTATTCATCATGTCGGTTATTAAAGCCATTAATACAATTACCTGAAGACCAGTGCTGCAGCCTGGCCCCAGACCAAGAGGGTTGATCAACCAGGCCGTTGGTGCTAGCCACTCCAACTACCAAGTTTCATATTCAAGAGAGTTGAATTTTTTCTAAAATTTTGAACTAGGAATTGCACAAGAACCTCAAATATTAGACCCATATTTCCATTAAGGGGAGGGGGTACCAATTCTGTTTTTTTTTTTTCGTCCGATTTCGTTCATTTTTTTTCCATGTAAAGACGTGTTTATGAACCTTATTGTCTGTGAGTTTCAATAAGATTGCCTTAAAAACAAAAGAGCAAAAACAATATTTACTGAAAATTCCATTTTAACATAACCCCAGCCTAAATGGCACAACGAAAGGTGGATTTGAGACTTGGTATGTACATATAAAACAATGCTAATGCTATTTTCGTACTGAAAGACATTCGTGTAATTATCTCTAGTTATTCTACAAAAAAATAAAGTTCCTCAGTTTTTGTTATATGCAAAATATCTTGCCCTTTACTCCCACTAAAATCCAAAAATATTTGGAATATTGCAAATTTCTCTTTGTGATTATTTAAAACTATCATTGTTTTATGGTTCCTGTCAATATTATTGCATTTACTTCAATAATAAATGGTGGGTTTCATCAAATAGGTCAATAACTTGCTTCCGAGATAGCGCGTGAAACGCCTACGGGCTCGGATTTTTTTTTTTTTTCGCGAAAATCGGTGTAGTTTTAGTGTCTAGTGGTGTTCTAGAGTTGTTATCCCCTCCAAAACACCGTTTTCTCTCACTCAATGTCCGTCTATGTCATAGAAGACGACATGATGAAGGGGAAATAATTTTATATTGAAAATCCTGGAAATACAGTCGCCTTGTTACGGCCTATTTTATTAGTTCTAGTGTATATATCATGTTTATATGTGTTTTTTAGTGTTTATTTAGTCATTTTAGATGATATTAGATGATATTAGCGTAATAAGAAAAATTATTCCTGGCACCCGTGAGTAGCAGAGCAGGAATGCCCAAAGCTGCCCAAAGAACATTTATCCCGTATAAAGAAATTAGATCTAGTAGAAATGACCCAAAATGGATGAATAATAGGCTTAAGTATCTTTTAGGGCAGAAGAAAGGAATTTATAGGCGCATAAAAAGAGGTGAGGGTCATCTTATAAATCAGTATACTGACATTAAGAGGGACGTTAAAAAGGGAATAAGAAAAGCTAAACGGGACTATGAAATTAAAGTTGCTAGGGATTCAAAAACTAACCCAAAAAGTTTTTTCCAGGTTTATAGAACAAAAGTTAGGGATAAGATAGGTCCCCTTAAAAATAACTCTGGGCATCTTACTGACAAGGAGAATGATATGTGCTCTATTTTTAATAATTATTTTCTCTCGGTTTTCACACAGGAAGACATTAATAATATCCCAGTAATTAATTTTTACAGAGGCCCAGAAGAAGATAAATTATGTAATATCACAGTCACTGGCGAAATGGTTAGGAAACAACTAGACCGACTGAAACAAAATAAATCGCCGGGTCCTGATGAGCTTTTTGCAAGGGTTCTTAAGGAATGCAAAATGGAACTCTGTGAACCAATATCTAACATTTATAATTTATCTCTTCAAACAGGTGTAGTGTCTGATATGTGGAAGATAGCTAATGTAATTCCTATTTTTAAAGCAGGGGACAAGTCACTACCGTCAAATTACCGCCCAATAAGCCTGACCTCAATTGTAGGCAAATTACTAGAGTCAATTATAGCTGATATTATTAGAAGCCATCTAGATAACCATAATTTGATTAATGATACTCAGCATGGATTCACGAGGGGCCGTTCCTGCCTATCTAATTTATTAACCTTCTTCACTAAAGCTTTTGAGGCTGTTGATCACGATAAAGAATTCGATATTGTTTATTTAGACTTTAGTAAGGCTTTTGATAGAGTACCGCACCAGAGACTGTTAAAGAAAGTGGCAGCTCATGGCATTGGGGGAAAAGTGCTGTCATGGATCGAGTCATGGCTCACCAATAGGAAGCAGAGAGTGTGCATAAATGGGGTTAAATCCGAATGGGGACTTGTAACAAGTGGTGTTCCACAGGGATCAGTCTTAGGCCCATTGTTATTTATAATATATATCAATGACCTTGACGAGGGAATTACTAGTGATATGAGCAAATTCGCTGACGACACGAAGATAGGTAGGATAATTGATTCAAACATAGATGTCATAGAACTTCAGGAAGATTTAGACAAACTTAATTCGTGGTCAGAAAAGTGGCAGATGCAATTCAATGTAGATAAATGCAAGGTTCTGAAGCTCGGGAGTGTCCATAACCCAAGCACCTATAAGTTAAATAACGTAGAACTTAGCCATACAGATTGCGAGAAGGACTTGGGGGTGATGGTAAGCAGCAACCTTAAACTAAGACAGCAATGCCTAAGCGTACGTAATAAGGCAAATAGATTACTGGGATTTATATCAAGAAGTGTTAGCAACAGAAGTCCAGGGGTTATATTACAGCTTTATACATCATTAGTAAGGCCTCACCTAGATTACGCAGCTCAGTTTTGGTCTCCATATTACAGAATGGACATAAATTCGTTAGAAAACATTCAGCGTAGAATGACTAAATTAATACATAGCATTAGAAATCTTCCTTACGAAGAAAGATTGAAGACCCTTAAATTACATTCACTTGTAAGACGTAGAATGAGGGAGACATGATCGAGGTATACAAGTGGAAAATGGGTATTAACAAAGGGGATATAAATAAGGTCTTGAGGATATCTCTCCAAGAGAGAACCCGCAATAATGGATTCAAGTTAGATAAGTTTAGATTTAGAAAGGATATAGGAAAGTATTGGTTTGGAAATAGGGTAGTTGATGAGTGGAACAGTCTGCCTAGTAGGGTTATTGAAGCTAGGACCTTGGGTAGTTTCAAATTTAGGTTGGATAAATTCATGAGTGAGAGGGGTTGGATTTGAGTGGGACTCGCGCATGAGTGGGTAGAATTGTCAAAGCTTATTTCTTGGGTAGCATTGAAAATTGGGTTGAGCAAATATTCTGTTAGTGGGACGGATTGTGAAGGACCTGCCTAGTATGGGCCAACAGGCCTGCTGCAGTGTTCCTCCTTTCTTATGTTCTTATGTAATGCTGCCGCGCCTTCCTGATTGGCTCCCACTACCCGGGAAGCTCCACCCGACACTCATATAGTGCCATGTAGTCAATTATAACATTAGAATGAATAATACAAGTAATAGCAATAAAAAAACGGAAAAAAAATGAAAAAAATTACGGGATGCAAGCAGTCATGTTGGTGGCGCCGATGTCACCATACATGATATAAATGGCTGTAATTCCTTGTAGAAACGTCGTAGAACATTGATTCTGGTACCATTGTGTAGCCAGAGAGTTAAGCTATTTTTCTATACCATTAACGCAATTTTCATATTTTTTCGAATATTTTTACGCTCGCGAGCTGCGCGCTGCGGGAGACGGTTACCCCTCCCCTCTGGGGAAAGTGTCTCTCAGATGCTTAGCAGTAGTGTCTCAAAATTAATAGTCACAGGAGCTATAACTCAACAAAGTGGTCCAGGAATTGTACCTCAACACGTTTAATAGTGTCGGAAGCTGCAGCTTATTGTCAAGGGTCCCAGGAGCTATAACTCATCACTCTCAGGAACCATGAAAATGAACTCATTTTTTTCATTCACTATCCTAAAAAAAGGTCCAGAACTGTAGCTCACTACATCAGACACAGGACTGCTAACACACTCAGCTCACACACTCAGGTCCGCGGTTCGATCTCCGGTACAAGTGGAAACATTGAGGCTGTCCCTGTTCACTTAGCAGTAAGTTGGTACCTGGGTGTTAGATATTTTAAACCTGCTGTCACTGTTCAATTAGCAGTAAGTAGGTACTTGGGTGTTAGTCAATTTATACTTACTGTCATTGTTCACTTAGGGGTAAGTAGGTACCTGGGTGTTAGTTACCTTACACCTGCTGTCCCTGTTCACTTAGCAGTAAATACTTGGAAGTTAGTCAACTTACACCTGCTATCACTCTTCACTTAGCAGTAAGTAGGTACCTGGGTGTTAGTTACACCTGCTGTCACTGTTCACCTAACAGTAAGTAGGTATCTGGGTGTTAGTCGACTAGTAAGCGTACACATCTCATCCACAACACTTTCTTTTATATATAGTAACGGAGGTGCAGCACACTCACCCTCCTGTATTATACACGAGAAAACTTCAAGAAAGTTGTGGAGTCACACACGACACACTGTAGAACACTCAGTGTAATGACTGATATGATAGTCATCCTTACATATCAGTTTTAGAGGTGCCATACGGGTTTTTCCACAGCATAATTTATCATTTTTTTTCTCTAACAATCTGTTTTACGTGATTTGATATTGCCTTAATATGGAAGGTAATTTATGCAAGATGTTTTAGCTTCATGCTTATCTAAAAAGGATTTCAATAGTTAAATTTCTGAAACTGTGAAGTAACTGGTACACTTGTACTACTCTAGTAACTCAGAATGACCAAGAGTTGCACTTCAGATAACATCCTTGACTGCTGTCACAGTCAATTTGCTTACAACATTCTCCGTGATGGACTGATTAACGACTGACTGGAGAAACGTTTCCGCAATAAAGATACCCAAGTAATACAAAAATGTGTCATTAACAAACTTATCTGTTTTCCAAAACATTTATGCAATAACTGATGTTTAAATAGTGTTGCAGGGTATACCTGGATGGAGTTTCGGGGGTCTACGCCCCTGCGGCCAAGTCTACGACCAGCCCTCGCGGTGGATCAGGGCCGGTACTTGATCACTATAAAATATTTTGCATTATAAACATGGCTTTTATGTAGCCTACCTATCGTTTTGAGGTCTCTGTAGCTGATTGGTTTAATTTCAAGCGTCACGTTGCAAGCTAAGCCACATAAGTGGACAGCGACAAACGTGGGTTCGAATCCTGCTGGCTGCTATAATTATATTTATACTTTTATCCTCGTTTCAGCAAGCTGCATTGATTATAGTATGGCTGATGGAGTCAGAACATACAAGAGGGGAATGAAATAGCTGAAGACCATGCTTAATGCTGACTGATGTGCCCCGCGTTAGGAAGAAACATTCCTTGCAAGCAATTAGGGATTTGGATAAGCCGTATGACAGGGTGGATAGGGAAGCAATGTAGGTTATGTTACAAATGTATGGAATAAGAGGTAGGTTATTGAAAGCAGTGAAGAGTTTTTACGAGGACAGTGAGGCTCACTTTAGAGTCTGTACGAGAGAGGGAGATTATTTCCCAGTAAAAGTAGGCCTTAGACAAGGATGTGTGATGTCCCCGTGGTTGTTCAATATATTTATAGATGGGGTTGTAAGAGAAGTGAATGCTCGGGTGTTGACAAGAGGTGTGTCGTTAATTAAAAGATAAAAAATCTAACACAAAGTGGGAGTTGTCACAGTAACTCTTTGCTGATGACACTGTGCTTTTGGGGGATTCTGAAGAGAAGTTGCAGAGGTTGGTGGATGAGTTTGGTGAGGTATGTAAAAGAAGAAAATTATAAGTGAATATAGGAAAGAGTAAGGTGATGGGGATAACAAAAAAATAGGTACCGAAAAATTGGATATCAGATTGGAGAAAGAGAGTATGGAGGAGGTGAATGTATTCAGATATTTAGGAGTGGACGTGTCAGCAAATGGGTCTATGAAAGATGAAGTGAATCATAGAATTGACGAGGGGAAAAAGGTTAGTGGTGCACTGAGGAGTCTGTGGAGACAAAGAACCTTTTCAATGGAAGCAAAGAGGGGAATGTATGAGAGTATAGTTATATCAACACTCATATATGGGTGTGAAGCATGAGTGGTGAATGTTGCAACAAGGAGAAGGCTGGAGGCAGTGGCGATGTCATGTCTGAGGGCAATGTGTGGTGTGAATATAATGCAGAAAATTCGTAGTTTGGAGATTAGGAGGAGGTGCGGGATTACCAAAACTATTATCCAGAGAGCTGAGGAGGGGTTATTGAGGTGGTTTGGACATGTAGAGAGGATGGAACAAAATAGAATGACTTGGTGAATAAATCTGCAGTGGAAGGAAGGCGGGGTAGAGGTCGGTCTAGGAAAGGTTAGAGGGAGGGAGTAAAGGAGGATTTGTGTGAGATGAGCTTGGACTTCCAGCAAGCATGCAGGAGAGTGTTAGATAGGAGCGAATGGAGACAAATTGTTTTTAGAACTTGACGTGCTGTTGGTGTGTGAGCATGGTAACATTTATGAAGGGATTCAGGGAAACCGGCAGGCTGGACTTGAGTCCTGGAGATTGGAAGTACGGTGCTGGCACTCCGAAGGAGGGATGTTAATGTTGCAGTTTTATAAATGTAGTGTAAGCATGCCTCTGGTAAGACAGTGATGGAGTGAATGATGATGAAAGTTTTTTCTTTTTCGGGCCACCCTGCCTTGGTGGGAGATAGCTGATGTGTTAATAATTAATAAAATATTTGCATTTGTCCCATAAATCTGTTTTTTAAGGTGTGGCCACGTACAGGTTCCTGGACCAACACCTTGTTTCCTGGAATAAAGAAGCAAAATTTTGCAGCTCAGTCATACTCTTGTTTTATAGTGTTTTGAGGAGATTTTAAGTTAGTCTTAGCAACTGACCCGCTATCTGCAACCTTGAAGGATAACTGAGTGCTTTGCAGGCGTCTTCTCCCATCCATCCTTCCTTGAGCACCTGTAGAGGACCTCTCACATTGCGCCGGAAAATAAACTCAAATGGAATGTACCCTGTTGATTCCTGCACAGTTTTTCACATTGCAAACAACAAATGAGGAAGCTATTCATCCCAGTCTGTAGGAAAATGCATGCGAAAGATCCTCATCATCGATTTCAAAGTTTGGTGAAACTTTTCCAAGATGCCTTGGGACTGACGATGATAGGTTGTGGTCAGATTTTGGCCTTAGTGTTTATACTACGTATTGGAACTGCTTTTGGATACCTAGTAGCCTTGTCCATAAATGTGAACAAGTACTGGTTACCTGACTTGGCTTTAATTAATGGTCCCTTGCAGTCAATATTTAACTCAGCAAAGAGTTCTCCATCAGTAGGTATGGGATAAAGTGGTGCAGATCTAATGGAGTGACTAGGTTCACCTACTTGTTAACATTTTCTACGGGAACATATGTGACTAGGCACATGTCACCTTATAACTAACCAATATTTTTTTTTTAATATTCTATGAAGGGTTTTAGTAACCCCCAAATGGTCTTCTAAGTTGTGAGCAATATTCAGGATCTGAGACCTGAATTTCTTAGGAATTACCAGTGTATCTAATTTTGAGCTTCCCCCTACCTCTTTACCGATGCTGTAATATAAAAAAAATGCTTTTAATTTCATTTTTAACTGGGTGATCTGAATGGGATTTGCACATGGCAGCTTAAAGCGAAGGTTAAGGAAGGATCCCTTCGTTGCTCTTCCCAAAAGAACAGTCCCTCGGGCATGGAAACAGAAACGTCTGGCAATCCTGCGATCATGGAATAAGAAGAATTGATCAGGGACTTTTCACTAGATTCACGAGGTCTTGGCCAGTTTTCCCTTGTCAAGCCCTTGATCTGAGTCCTCCAAGGATAGGTTAGCATTCTAAAGAGACATCCCTTAGGACATTGTCCGAGTTATGGCCAACACTGGAGAAGAACCTTCAGTAGTTACTTTGGGTTCTGGACAGTTTGTTGAATTTAGAATATTATTGTCAAGCAATAATACAGTATCATTCTTGGAGAATCCCCAAGACACAGTTACAGTTAAATATCCCGTATAATACTCACCAACCACAAAAATTTTAGGAAAGGGAACAGAAAATACAGCTCTCCAAAAGCTTCTAATAACTCTGAGGAGTTTAACTTACCACTAGCCGCTAGGTTAACTAACGTGGGGCCATTAGGCTTTATATGACAAGTTCTGCTTTATATAACAAGTTGACTTTGTAGCTGACGCCGTTAACTATACTGACTTTGTGACTGACATCATTGTTCACCATGCTGTGTGTCTGACGTCGTTTTTCACCATCCTGATTGTGTGGCTGACGTCGTTGTTCCCTTCCAGCCTCCCATTTCCGTCAGGGATCCGTTCACGACGATTTCTATTCATACCAGACTGTTGGGTCTAGGAGCGGTTAACCTCAAATGTGTCAGCAAGCCTGGTTTCCTTTAATGTGTCAGCAAACCTGGCTGCCTCTAATGTGTCAGTAAACCTGGCTGCCTCTAATGTGTCAGCAAGCCTGGCTGCCTCTAATGTGTCAGCAAGCCTGGCTGCCTCTAATGTGTCAGCAACCCTGGCTGCCTCTAATGTGTCAGCAACCCTGGCTGCCTCTAATGTGTCAGAAAGCCTGGCTGCCTCTAATGTGTCAGCAAGCTGCTAATGTGTCAGCAAGCCTGGCTGCCTCTAATGTGTCAGCAAGCCTGGCTGCCTCTAATGTGTCAGCAAGCCTGGCTGCCTCTAATGTGTCAGCAAGCCTGGCTGCCTCTAATGTGTCAGCAAGCCTGGCTGCCTCTAATGTGTCAGCAAGCCTGGCTGCCTCTAATGCAGTTGCCAATGAATGATCTTCCAAAAACACCTGGTCCAACAGACTCATTTACACTAACTTAAATTAGTGACACCATTGGTCTTGTACCACTTTGTGAAATTCTTAGATTGCCCACGAACAAAGTTTACACGAGACTCACCCAGCTGACGCTTGCACAATGTAAAGTCTCTCGTATACTTGGCGGGAATACACTGATATGCGCCAAGAACAGTTGTTTTGACAATGTTGTAATTAGCAAAGTCCTCATCATCCAAACCAGGTCTTATCTCCTGTGCTTTGCTGCACAACACTGAATGCACAAGTGCTGCCCAATGCTCCACTGTTTGCACACTATGTTTATCTACTACATTATATTGAAACTATCTTCTTCTCTTGTCAAACTCCTCATTGGCAAATGCGCGTTGTTCCCTGATCGTTTCAAGGTTGAGTCTGGCCACCTCGAGCACCAGTGACAAACCCGGTGCACCACCGGCTTCACGAGACTGCTGGTCCGGTTGCTCCGGTGTTGGCCCTTCCACTTTACGAGGAATCAAAGCGGAGACGCGATTAATAGCCCCAGTAGCAGCAGAAACCTCAGTTTGGTGCTCCATAATATTTGCTTCAACCTATAATTTGTTGTGAATACTTTCACGAAGCTGCGCAGCAGTAAGAGTTTGTTGATATTCTATACAGCAGCGCTGTAGAGATAGTCACGGCAAATTTTCTATACCTGGAATATATCTGGAGAGGGTTTCGGGGGTCAACTCCCCCGCAACCCTGTCTGAGACCAGGCCTCGTGGTGGATTTGGGTCTGATCAACCAGGTTGTTACTGCTGGTCGCACGCAAACTGACATTCAAACCACAGCCCGGCTGGTCAGGTACTGACTTAAGGTGCCTGTCCAGTGCCTTCTTGAAGACAGCCAGGGGTCTATTGGTAATCCCTCTTATGTATGCTGGGAGGCAGTTGAACAGTCTTGGGCCCCTGACACTTACTGTGTTGTCTTTCAGTGTACTCGTGATGCCCGTGCTTTTCACTGGGAGAATGTTGGATCTCCTGCCGAGTCTTTTGCTTTCATAGGGAGTGATTTTCGTGAGAAAGTTTGGCACTAATCCCTCTAGTATTTTTCAAGTGTATATTAGCATTTATCTTTCTCGCCTGCATTTCAGGGAGTACAAATCAAGGGACTTCAACCGTTCTCAGTAATTTAGGTGGTTTATCGTACTCATGTGTGCCGTGAAAGTTCTTTGTACACACTTCAGGTCAGCAATTTCATCTGCCTTGAAGGGGGCAGTTAGTGCACAGCAGTATTCCAGCCTAGAGAGAACAAGCGATTTGAAGAGAATCATCATGAGCTTAGTGTCCCTAGTTTAGAAGGTTCTCATTATCCATCCTATCATTTTTCTTGCAGATGCGGTAGATACATTGTGGTTAGAATTTGTTGTTAAGCCTGGTACAGTTTAAATTTCTTCAAGTTTTCCATATCTGAGTAATTGAAATTTCTCTTCATTGAACTTCATATAATTTTGAGCTTCCCATTTGAAGATTTGGTTGATGTCTGCTTGGAGTCTTGCAGTGTCTTTGATGGAGGACATAGCAATTCGGGTGTCAACCGCAAAGGAAGACACGGAGCTATGGTTTATATCTCTGTCTATGCCAGATATGAGGATGAGGAATAGGATGGGAGCGAGTACTGTGCCTTGTAGAACATAGCTTTTCACTGTAGCTGCCTCAGACTTTACTCTATTTACTATTATTCTTTGGGTTCTATTTGTTAGGAAGTTGTAGATCCATCTACTAACTTTTCCTGTAATTCCTTTATTACGCATTTTGTGCGCTGTTACACAGTGGTCGCACTTGTCGAAGATTTTTGCAAAGTCTGTGAATGCATCTCCATTTTGTTTATCCTCTGTAGCATCCAGGACCTTGTCATAGAGGTCCAGTAGCTGGGGCAGGCAGGAGCGACCTGCTCTATACCCGTCTTGCCCTGGGTTGTGTAATTGATGGGTATCTAGGTGGTTGGCGATCTTACTTCTTAGAACCCTTTCAAAGATTTTTATGATATGGGATGTTAGTGCTGTCGGTCTGTAGTTCTTTGCAATTGCTTTACTGCTAAACTCAGACACCAGTTGCTAAACACGTGTTGGTGGCATAACCCACTGCAACAAAACACTGTTTGGAATACACCTTACACACAACAATAGCACAGTAAGACTTGTAGTATACATACTTTAACAAGGCTGACACGCAATGCTGAAAGTGATACGAGAGGAAATATGAACGATACTAAGACCAGCTCCAGCTCCCAGACAGAACCCTCATATTATGAACACAGGCGTAGAATGGCCTGCACACCCTCATATTATGAACACAGGCGTAGAATGGCCTGCACACCCTCGTATTATGAACACAGGCGTAGAATGGCCTGCAAACCCTCATATTATGAACACAGGCGTAGAATGGCCTGCACACCCTCATATTATGGACACAGGTGTAGAATGTCCTGCACACCTTGTCGTAATGGGATAAATAGTGGAGTATTTACACTGTGTACACTATTTACAATATGTACAGTAATGTAATAAGTGTACAACATGGTGTACAAAAGAGGCAAAAAAGCAAGAGGCAGACAAAACACCATGAGTGACCAGCAGCCCATACAAGTCTGCCAAACCTCATGTAACAAGTGTACCACATTGCTTCACAGCTCTGAGGGCTTGTCTGTGATTGGTCAATGAACCGCGGTACTAATATAACGACGGGGGCCCCTATTTATTGCTAAATCCTTAGCACTTAGTTCGCTGGTTGGGAGGCAGCCTAAATGGGAGTGTGACATACGCCAAATAAAATGTAACATTATTCGTAGCATGCCACAAATAACATACTATATAGAAAGTCCCTTTTTATGCAGAGCATTTACCACAACGTAGGTTAATTTTTCCCCAGGGTGCGACCCACACTAGGTACCTAACATCCAGGTACCTATTTATTGCCAATTGTACAGTGACCGCAGGTGTTTTAAGGAAACATGGCCAAATGTTTCCACCCATGCCAAGTATCGAACCACAGGCATTCAATGTCTGAGGTGAGTGCATGGCCAACAGAGCCACAGGCTAAAATTAATCCTGCAGTGGCAATTACTTTTCTCGTAATCCTCGATCTGGGAAACTTCAGACATTATTTACGATACGGAGAGGCTTGTAGCATATTATGGGACAGACGTACATATTGCACTTAGTGATAGGCAGCTCTCAGTAGGTTTGGGGATACAGATGAACAACAGTTTTAAATGCTATGCTACCAATGGGCCTACTGATAACTGTATGTTTTATACAGTAATTTTGAAATAAAGATTTGTATTTGAATTTGATAACATACAATGGAAATATGTTACTTTAATAATAATACAGATGTTTTGGGGTTATTCTAGATAATTTACACAGTGTATATGTGTACCTCTGTATACCTGCGTCTAAATAAACTTACACCGAAACAGTTCTGTTCAAGCTCTCTAATATCTATGGAACAATTCCAGCAAGTATGATAACATGTTGATGAGGAACACTCAGGTAGCAAGGTTTTGTGAAACACTACCCATCAACCGTCCCACAAAGCAGTATAAAAATAATGATAATAATAATAATAATAATAATAATAATAATAATAATAATAATTTTACTTCAGCATGATACAATGTTTGTACAGAGATGGTGACATTTAATAATAATAATCTTTATTTCAACAAGTACATGTACATGGTATACAGGCCATAGCTGACATCAATGACATACTACTATATAGAAAGCCCCTTGTTATGCAGAGCATTTCAGGCAAATAAGGCCATATTTGCCCCAGGATGCGACACACACTAGTCAACTAACACCCAGGTATCTAATTAACTGATGGGTGAACATGGACAGCAGGTGTCTTAAGGGAACACTTCCTAATGTTTCCACCCGTACCTGGGATCGACCCCTAAACCTCAGTGTGAGAGTTGAGTGCTCTAGCAGTCGAGTAATAGGACACCCAAATGTCTGCATGCAGAAAGCCAATAGTTATGTAGAGATACAAGATACTTACCATTTAAAGGTGTAAGGAAGGCCTGGGTACTACTGAGCAGCACACTTCACTTCAAACTCGCTGTTTAAGAGGAAATACTCTTGTGTGGTGAAGCACCTTGCACTGCCTACAGCTCCCCGACCACTACCAACACCCTCTTAAACAGATGCCATTTAACACATTTGTAGCATTCTCTATATTATACAATACATTATTCATAAAAATTATTTTTAACCTACGTTTCATAACAAAAACCGTAATATATAAGGAACTCTTTCCTTTCTTTTTTAAATACTTAAATAAGTTGAAGTTTTATTTATCATGAATACATAGAACACAGAGGGGAAAGCGAGTCACTATGACTTTGCCTCTTCCCAAACAACCTTGAAACGTAATCTATACCGCCTAACATTTCGTTGCTTTTGATGTAACTATGGAGCAACACGCTGAATTTTTTAAACAATTTGATAAAACATTATTTTAGGAATGTATAGAAAATGAGAGGTAATTTTATCTATCGTAATTTCAATATTAAACAACAAAAAACTGCAAAGTCATGAACGTTTCTTGCCTTTGATACCTTTACCTTTACCTTTGAAGAGTTTCGAGAGTATCTACTCTCTGAGCCCGGCCATGGGTCAGGCTCGTCTGGTGCTTGCCTGGTCAACCAGGCTGTTGCTGCTGGAGGCCCGTTGCCCCACATATCCATCACAGCCTGGTTGATCTGGCACCCGATGAAGATACTTGTCCAGTTTCCTCTTGAAGGCTTCTACACTGGTTCCAGCGATGTTTCGGATATCTTCTGGTAAGATGTTGAATAGTCTGGGACCCCGGATGTTAATACAGTGCTCCCGTATTGTCCCCACCGCACCCCTGCTCCTCACTGGGTTTATTTTACACTTTCTCCCATATCTCTCACTCCAGTATGTTGTTATGGCAGTGTGCAGATTTGGGACCAGGCCCTCAAGTACTTTCCAAGTATATATTATCATGTATCTCTCTCTCCTCCGCTCCAATGAGTACATGTTCAAGACTTGAAGGCGTTCCCAATAATTTAGATGTTTCAATGGCTAAATGTGAGCCGTAAACGACCTCTGAATTTGTTCCAGCTCTGATATTTCTCCTGCCCTGAACGGGGCCGTCAGCACAGAGCAGTATTCTAAGTGAGGGAGCACTAGCGATTTGAAGAGTGTCACCATCGGCATTATTTCCCTTGTTTTGAAAGTTCTCAATACCCACCCCGTCATCTTCCAGGCTGTTGTGATCTTTGTCTTGTTATGGTCTTTAAAAGACAGATCAGCAGACATAATTATTCCCAAGTCCTTAACGTGTTCCATTCGTTCTATGTGGTGACCCTCTTGCGTTTTGTATATAGTGTTCCTTTTGAGTTCTTCATTTTTTCCATACTTAAGCAGCTGAAACTTATCACCATTGAACGTCATGTTGTTCTCCACTGCCCACTGGAAGACCCTGCTTATGTCCTCCTGTAATTTTTCAGTGTCTTCTACCGTAGTGACTTTCATGCTTATTTTAGTGTCATCTGCAAATGATGATACAAAAGTGTGCTGGGTGTTTTTATCTATGTCTGCTATGAGGATGAGAAACAGCAGAGGTGCCAGGACAGTTACCACGGGTTTAGGTGAGTGTTCTTCCCAGTGATAGTTGCTTGAATAGATGGTTGAGTTTAAAGCCTATCGTCTAAACGACAGTCTTTAAGCAACCTCACTGGAAATAAGGACCATAATGAGTTTTTTGGGGTTATCCTAGGTAATTTACGCATGTTAGTATGAATAAACAGAATAGTGGACGGGGATGCAAACCGCGGCCTGCAAGATTAACAGTTAGTCTCTCTACTGATCTGGCTGTCCAGGCTTCTAATGAGAAAGATTCGGAACTGATACTGATATGGTAGAGCCACGGACTGTCAATCTGCAGGCCGCGGTTCACCTCCCTGTCCATTATCTGTTTTTTTTCATTGACAGATGTTTGTTACAACTTAGGTAAAGTTCATATATGTTACTATACATAATTTGTGTAGCTGTATTTATGTGTATCTGTATCTAAATAAACTTAACCTCTTCACCAACAGTCAAGGATACTCCAGTTCCTAAAATAGGAAAATTCATCTCTCAGTCTGCTTTATAATAGATCAAATAAATGTGACAAATTTTATCCTACAAGTTCCAAAAACAATTCCAACTCTGAATAACATCGATTATCACAAAGATTCGAAAAACCAGGAATATTTTATATAAAATTCATTGCAGAGAACATGCCTTCAGTTGCATGTCCTTCTTTGTTACAATAAACCAACTAAAGAACTTAATGGTTATAATTATAAACCATAATTTTTAATGGGGTGAAGTAGAAACAAAGTGGAAGGCTTCGGTCCGGTTATCAAAAGCTCTAATGATAGGACATCATATGACTAAGACCCACGTAAGGAATCACTAGTCCTGCTTCATGACAAACATGTCCTTACATTACCTAACCTAACCTTACCTTACCTTACCATACCTTACCTTACATAACCTTACCTTACCTTACCTTACCTTACCTTACCTTACATAACCTTACCTTCTCTTAACTTACCATACCTTACCATACCTTACCTTACCTTACCTTACCTTACCTAATCTTACCTTACCTTACCTAACTTTACCTTACCTTACCTTACCTTATCTTACCTTACCTTACCTAACCTTACCTTACCTTACCTTACCTAACCTTACCTTACCTTACCTTACCTTACCTTACCTTACCTTTCCTTACCTTACCTTACCTTACATAACCTTACCTTACCTTACCATACCTTACCTTACCTTACCTAACCTAACCTTGAGGAAAGAAAAATAATTTACTAAATGACACTTTTTGGGGATACCTAATAAAAATCACTTTTTATACGTTTTTCTCATTGCTGAAACACCGGTTGTAAGTAATGAAATCAATTAGGCGCCGCTGGGATAGTGTTATCTAGCAAGATTATCTCTTCCGTGACCCTGGGTCATGCACCGCTGGGGTAGTGTTATCTAGCAAGATTATCTCTCCCGTGACCCTGGGTCATGCACCGCTGGGGTAGTGTTGTTTAGCAAGATTATCTCTCCAGTGACCCTGGGTCATGCACCACTGGGGTAGTGTTATCTAGCAAGATTATCTCTCCCGTGACCCTGGGTCATGCACCGCTAGGGTAGTGTTATCTAGCAAGATTATCTCTTCCGTGACCCTGGGTCATGCACCGCTGGGGTAGTGTTATCTAGCAAGATTATCTCTTCCGTGACCCTGGGTCATGCACCGCTGGGGTAGTGTTATCTAGCAAGATTATCTCTCCGTGACCCTGGGTCATGCACCGCTGGGTAGTGTTGTTTAGCAAGATTATCTCTCAGTGACCCTGGGTCATGCACCACTGGGGTAGTGTTATCTAGCAAGATTATCTCTCCCGTGACCCTGGGTCATGCACCGCTGGGTAGTGTTATCTAGCAAGATTATCTCTCCCGTGACCCTGGGTCATGCACCGCTGGGGTAGTGTTGTTTAGCAAGATTATCTCTCCGTGACCCTGGGTCATGCACCGCTGGGGTAGTGTTGTTTAGCAAGATTATCTCTCCCGTGACCTGGGTCATGCACCGCTGGGGTAGTGTTATCTAGCAAGATTATCTCTCCCGTGACCCTGGGTCATGCACCGCTGGGGTAGTGTTGTTTAGCAAGATTATCTCTCCCGTGACCCTGGGTCATGCACCGCTGGGGTAGTGTTGTTTAGCAAGATTATCTCTCCCGTGACCCTGGGTCATGCACCGCTGGGGTAGTGTTGTTTAGCAAGATTATCTCTCCCGTGACCCTGGGTCATGCACCGCTGGGGTAGTGTTGTTTAGCAAGATTATCTCTCCCGTGACCCTGGGTCATGCACCACTGGGGTAGTGTTATCTAGCAAGATTATCTCTCCCGTGACCCTGGGTCATGCACCGCTGGGGTAGTGTTATCTAGCAAGATTATCTCTCCCGTGACCCTGGGTCATGCACCGCTGGGGTAGTGTTGTTTAGCAAGATTATCTCTCCCGTGACCCTGGGTCATGCACCGCTGGGGTAGTGTTGTTTAGCAAGATTATCTCTCCCGTGACCCTGGGTCATGCACCACTGGGGTAGTGTTATCTAGCAAGATTATCTCTCCCGTGACCCTGGGTCATGCACCGCTGGGGTAGTGTTGTTTAGCAAGATTATCTCTCCCGTGACCCTGGGTCATGCACCGCTGGGGTAGTGTTGTTTAGCAAGATTATCTCTCCCGTGATCCTGGGTCATGCACCGCTGGGGTAGTGTTGTTTAGCAAGATTATCTCTCCCGTGACCCTGGGTCATGCACCGCTGGGGTAGTGTTGTTTAGCAAGATTATCTCTCCCGTGACCCTGGGTCATGCACCGCTGGGGTAGTGTTGTTTAGCAAGATTATCTCTCCCGTGACCCTGGGTCAATATCCTGACACCTTGCAGCACAGTGGCATAAAAAATAGAATGGTAATGCCAAGAGGAAGTGGGAAAAAGACACTTATGTACAGTTCAGGCGGCGATGGACCTACATTTTTGGGGTCCTGAATCTTGAACTATTATGGGGTCACCTAGGCAACCAGCAACGGCCACCATACATGATATTTTAATATACCTATTAAATATACCTAATTTAAAGAAATCTTATTGTAGCCAGATGGTCCAATGGTTAAAGCATTGCAATGAAGTTTTCTCACTCACTCGCCATGGGCTTTAAATCCATCCGTTCTTTGGTTTGTTTACAGTCGTGTTATTATGATTTTGTGAGACATGATGTTGCAATGATACATCCCAATGCATGGACCTTTTGCTAGGTATAAATTAAGTTAAATTTTTATTTTTATAATACTACTACTAATAATAATAATAATAATATCTTTATTTACTACAAGTACATGTACATGGTATACAAGCCTAGCTGACATCAATGACATACTACATAGACAGGGATATTATCCAATGCACGGTGTCTTCTTTTGCAGATGACACTCGAACTTGCATGACAGTGTCCTCCATTGAAGACACTGCAAGACGCCAGGAGGACATCAACCAAATCTTTAAATGGTCCGGAGAAAACAATATGAAATTCAATGATGAGAAATTTCAACTTCTCCGATATGGAAAATGTGAGGAAATTAAAACTATGTAGAAGTATAAAACAAATTCCAACCACACAATAGAGCGAAAAACTAATGTAAAAGACCTGGGAGTGATCAGGTTGGAAGATCTCACCTTCAAAGACCATAACATTGTATCAATCACTTCTGCTAGAAAAATGACAGGATGGATAATTGTAGACAGCCTGTACTGTCTGCATAGACAGCCTCTGCTGTCTGCCAGCTGAGTTCATGTTTCACGTCATGCTAGTGCTGCCACCTATAGGCCTATACTCACTTCAGTCAGCCCCACCATGTTTCTTTCTCACTCATGCAGTGGCCTTCACTAGAGTTACAGACTTACCCTCCTCTCTCTCTCGTGGGCATGGCCCCCCGAGCCATGGGCACAAAACACACTGCCTGTGTACCCACACCTTATTACTAATAAAGTAAGAAGCCTCCAAAGTCTTATCATTGCTACCCCGCTCTGCAGAACGACACAAACAAACATGCGTAAACATTGGTGGACAGCGGCGGTCGCAGCGGTTGTGTTTGCCCGGAGGAGGGAAGGAAGAGAAATTAAGTCATCTTCACTTCATCACCCTACACAAGAAGCAACCGTCTCTCAACGAGTTATCCTGATGTCGTGTCTGCAAATCTCAGCATCCAGACACAGGTACAAGCAGGATCCAGGCCGAAATTTGAGAAATGGCGTCACTGACTCCACGCTACAGCTTCCCACGCTGTTTCTCAGTCACGTGCTCAGCCTTACAAGCATGTTCTGCTGCTGTTGTTCAGCTCAGCATGGCTATTTCAGCAAGTCAGAGGGGAGTTTGTGGTGATTTCAGTGTCCAGTGTGAGTGTGTCTCCCTCGTGTGCTTTATGGGTGAGGTGAGAGAGTGGCCGGGTCACCATTTGGAGAAGACCCGGGCCGGACGTACCGGCGAACCTACAAGAAGAAGGTGAGGTGAGAGTAGGGAACGGTCGGGTTCCTCGCCTACTCACCCATCGCTCGCCCTAGTGTATGCCACCACTGCCCACTCCCTCTCTGCCATGTTTTTCTGTGAATTTCCTTGTGAATTCTTGCCAGATCTGTGCATCCGAGTGCCCCAAGCCACGGTGATCAAGCCACGTGGATCAGCAAGCCACGTGGGGTGTGAGCAAGCCATGTGGGTTACCAAGCGAGACCTCCCAAGCCACATGCCGTGGCCTGCACCCGCATCAACCCACGACGTCACCACGATGCTGCCTGACTCCACTGACGTCACCCTGGACGTCTGCCTGACGTCACTCGCGATGTCACCCCATGACATCCGTCACGACGTCACTCCAGGACGTCACCTCGCGACGTCTGCTGACATCACTAGCGACGTCACCCCATGACATCACCTCACGACGACATGCCTGACTTCACCATATGATGTCCCGAGTGTTGTATTTTCACAGTTAGCAAACTGTTGCATTATTGTCGATAAGTTTGAAAGAAGATAAGTCGTTTGTTAATTAAGTCCTCTCAGTCAGTGTTCTCACATGTTCATGAACTGCTTAGTGTCTCTTTTTGCACTGAAAAGCGTCATTTGCTAGTAAGCCATGTTGTACCGCATGTGCAGTATGTGTGTGCAGTTTTCTTGTGTGTCCTATGTAGCACCTGTATGTTACTTTGTCACCCGGTGTGACCCCGCACCCCGCGCACTTGACAGCTGACATTTGTCAGTCCAGGCGTCAGTTACGAGCGTCCAAGCCCCTTGTACAGAAAGCTCTTTATTGTTCGCCGCTCGTAGATGCCTCTGTTGAATCGCACCCGCGATGATTCTCCCACCGACACTCGTTCCACTTCACCTTCTGACTGTCAGACTGCAGTTATTGTAGACGACCAGTCTGGGGATGCTTAGACCTTTCCTCTGCTGTAACTTCAACTGTCAAGAGAAGGACACTCGTCAAACTGCAGTTAAGCCTGTCGGCAGGCGACTGTCAGCCTCATGTCACAGCTTCAGTGAGCAGCCTGCACAAAGTTGATGTCACTTTGACTGTTAGCCCACTCACTGCAGTAAGGTGTATGCTGTTACGACCTCCAGATGTTTTGCCGAGTCGTCCCTGTCACGACTCACTCCACACTCGCCAGCAGTGAAAACCCCAGCGACAGTACCAGTCGAGAAATGTCGTCCTGAGTCGCTTGTCTGAAGAAGTCCTATCCAGTTGCGACTACTGACGACGCCTCACTCGAGGGCACCAGCAGGTTGTGCCCCAGATTGAGTGAACCCTGCAGCGACTACTACGATGACTGCTTCACCGTCCCAGAGGAGACTGTACCCTGTTACGTCACAGCTCAGCTGCAGCGATGTCTCCTGTGTTGCAGTATCTGTCCAGATGCAGGAAGGTGTGCAGTGATGCACATCGACCCTCACTGCCTTAGACCATGAAGCACAACTTTTTTTCTTCCCTCTCTGGAGTAAGTTTTTTTCCATGTCCATATGTTTATGTACATATGTTTTATTTCGTGTTCTGTGACCTGTTCTTGCGAGAGAGGGACCAAGATTTTTTTTACTGCCAGTCATGGTCAGGGTTGACCAAAGGTGCGTGGCCGAGCGATGTAGACAGCCTGTATTGTCTGTGGAGACAGCCTCTGCTGTCTGCCAGCTGACTTTATGTTTCGTGTCATGCTAGTGCTGCCACCTATAGGCCTATACTCACTTCAGTCAGCCCCACCATGTTCCTTTCTCACTCACGCAGTGGCCTTCACTAGAGTAAAAAGCTTACCCTTCTCTCTCTCTCGCAGGCATGACCCCCCGGGCCATGGGCCCAAAACACACTGCCTATTTACCCACACCTTATTACTAATAAAGTAAAAAGCCTCCGAAGCCTCATCACTGCTACCCCGCTCTGCAGAACGACACAAACCTTCGAAAACATAATGAGAACTTTCAAAACTAGGGATGCCAAACCCATGATGACACATTTCAGGTAGCTTGTTCTATCTAGGCTGGAATATTGTTGCACACAAACAGCACCTTTCAAGGCAGGTGAAATTGCTGACCTAGAAAATGTACAGAGAACCTTCACGGCACACATAACTGTGATAAAACACCTAAATTACTGGGAACACTTGAATTTTCTAAACCTGTATTCCCTAGAATGCAGGCAGGAGAGATACATGATCATATACACTTGGAAAATCACTCACCTGACCAGTTGGGCTGTGGTTCATACGTCGGTTTGCGTTTGACCAACAGTAACAGCCTGGTTGATCAGGCCCTGATCCACCATGAGGCCTGGTCACAGACCGGGGCGCGGGGGCGTCGTCCCCCGGAACCCTCTCCAGGTATTCTCCAGGTATACTATGAAAGAAATAGAGTAAGCAGACGATGCAACATCCCCCCAATGAAAATCAGGGGTGCCCCTAGCGCGATAAGAGACAACACAGTGTCAGGGGTCCAAGACTCTTCAACTGCCTTCCAGCATATATAAGGGGGATTACCAATAAACCCCTGGCTGTCTTCAAGCAGGCACTGGACAGGCACCTAAAGTCAGTACCTGCCCAGCCAGGCTGTGGTTCGTACGTCGGTTTACGAGCGGCCAATAGTAACAGCCTGATTGATCAGGCCCTGATCCACCATGAGGCCTGGTCACAGACCGGGCCGCGGGGGCGTTGACCCCCGGAACCCTCTCCAGGTATACTCCAGGTATACACCATTTGAGATGTTTAGTAGTTTTGAGCAAATGAGCGACTCTGTGACGTACAGGCCAACTTTCCCTTGTTGCCTGTTTAGTCTGTCGCATCTGAATAGGTTATAACCTGGGATCCATATTTCGTTGTCAAAATGATCCTTTATGTGGGTCTCTGTGAATGCTGCAATCATTGCATTTAACTCCGTGAGCAGTCCCTTGATGTAATGGATTTTGTTGTTTGTTGAGGGCTTTAAATCCTGTGTGTTTGCAAAGACAAATGTCGTTATATTGGTGGAATTTATGGGGGTTTTATTTGCTGTCTCTAATATCTGTTTTTCTGGAGTGGAGGCCAATGACTGTGCCTCTGCTCCAGAAGTGTTTTCAGTTGGAGTAAGATTGCTGTCATTTCTTGCCAGTCTTTTTTCCCACCTGGCCCTGAAAAAAAACCTCTTTTCCTGGAGAGGTTATGGCTTCCCTCTTTTGTTTCCATAGTCTGGCTGCGCTGTGTTTTCTTGTCCCCTTTAGATGATGTGCCTGGCAGTATGTGTTGTAGCATTTTCTTTCATGGAATGATGAGTGACACATTTCTGGGTGAAATAAGTTACGGGAAGGGGAGCTGCACTCTCCTGTTGTCATGTGTGTGTGGCATTTAGTGGGATGGTCAAAGGTGCATGTCCTACCTGTTTTACCAGATATACCGTGAATGCAGATACCCAAGGCATAGTATTTGCATAGATTGGATCTCTGTTTCCTAGGATTCATTGAAGCTACGTTCGCTGCTAGTGCATTTTTTCTGTTTCCTCCTATCTATCTCCCTGTATAGACATCAGTGCTTCTACCAGGTTTTGCTGGTAATGTGTCGACACAGTTCCCGAGGCATCATCCCCTTTTGTTCCATCTCCAGCAGTATCGCTATTTTTTACCTCTGTGAATTGAATAGCATTGTCTTTATTTGTTTCATCACCAGGGCCAGTGTCTCCTTTTTGTTCACTGTCGTCCAGGACAACACTAGCACCCTCAGGAGCACTGTCCTCCAGGACAACACTCAGCACTCCTCCAGGAATGCCCCTAGAGTGTCCTCCAGGACAACAGCTAGGGCACTGTCTTCCGGGAAAAGCACCTAAAGCTGTCCTCCAGGACAACACTACGAGCACTGCCTCCAGGAAAAGAGCACTGAGTTCTTCCAGGACATCACTAGCACCCTCAAGAGCGCTGTCGTTCAAGACAGCCCCGTCCAAACCACCCATCTTATTTTCCCAGCTGTCATACCAGGCTGACATGTCTTTTAAGAAGGAACTTTTATTGGTGTTCTTGTCTTTTAATATAGATGTAATTTCCTCATACAGGTGTATCTCGTTTGGGCAGACCCAAAAACATCTCTCTGAGTTTATGTCAAGTGTGGTCACTGGTTTAAAATACCTGCATACACCATGGGACCATTGACCACAGAGATTGCAAGCAATCCTTACCCTTTCTACAGACTACTCAGATCTTCATGGTGGTGGTCATCTTACAACACTTGACCACTCTCCTAGCTAGATAGTCTATAATTTCTCGAAGTATTTAGACTAGCTAACTGGGAGAGTGTCAAATGTTGTAAGATGACCCATAAGGGCGCGTAAAAACCGGTCAGGTTTTGAATCCGGTCAGAGGATACCTTCTTTTCGACGAATCCGTTTGAATCCTGTCCTTCGTTCACTTATTTCTTAGAAGAATACGGTTAGTGCATGCGGGGAGCCCCAGATCAACAAAATGCGATCAGCCGCGAGGGAGCTTTCTCCAAATTCAACTTCAATAACAAAAACATAAGGTGGGACCAAGTAAACCAAGTCCTAAATGATATAAACTGGGAAGATTGCCTAAGCATCACGGATCCAACCTATGTCTAGACAAAATTAACTCGGTGGCACTTGAGGTTTGCTCAAGGCAAATTCCCTTAATGAAAAGGAGGAGAAGATGCAAACTAGAAAGAGAGAGGCGCTCCCTATACAGGCAAAGAATAACGGAGCGGCGACAGGAGGCCAATATATCTGAAATACGTAGGGATACACTAGTCAGAGAAATAGCAAACATCGAATTAAAACTAAAGGAATCTTACAGGAATCAAGAAACGCGGGAAGAACAAAAAGCTATAAATGAAATTGAAAGAAACCCAAAGTATTTCTTTTCTTATGTAAAATCAAAGTCGAGAACACCATCCAGTATTGGGCCCCTACTTAAACGGGATGGGTCCTACACAGATGACAGCAAGGAAATGAGTGAGTTACTTTAGTTCCAGTATGACTCAGTTTTTAGCGAGCCGCTAACCAGACTGAAAATCGAAGACCTAAATTATTTTTTTATGAGAGTGCCACAGAACTTGACAGACGCATGCTTATCTGACATCACCAAATGACTTCGAAAAGGCAATAAATGACATGCCCATGCACTCCGCTCCAGGCCCAGACTCATGGAACTCCGTGTTCATCAAGAACTGCAAGAAGCCCCTATCACATGCTTTTAACATCATATGGAGAGGGAGCATGGACACTGGGATCGTCCCGCAGCTACTAAAAACAACAGACATAGCCCCGCTCCACAAAGTGGGAAGTAAAGCAATAGCAAAGAACTACAGACCAATAGCGCTAACGTCCCATATCATAAAAATCTTTGAAAGGGTTCTAAGAAGCAAGATCGCCACTCATCTTGATACCCATCATTTGCACAACCCAGGGCAGCATGGGTTTAGAGCAGACCGCTCCTGTCTGTCCCAACTACTGGACCGCTATGACAAGGTCCTGGATGCTCTAGAAGACAAACAGAATGCAGATGTTATACACACAGACTTTGCAAAAGCCTTTGACAAGTGTGACCATAGTGTAATAGCACACAAAATGCGTGATAAAGGAATAACAGGAAAAGTTGGTAGATGGATCTATAATTTCCTAACAAGTAGAACACAAAGAGTAGTAGTCAACAGAGTAAAGTCTGAGGCAGCTACTGTGAAAAACTCTGTTCCACAAGGCACAGTACTTGCTCCCATCCTGTTCCTCATCCTCATATCGGACATAGACAGGGATATAAGCCACAGTGCTGTGTCTTCCTTTGCAGATGCCACCCGAATCTGTATGACAGTGTCCATCGTTGAGGACACTGCAAGACTCCAAGCAGACATAAACCAAATCTTTAAATGGGCTGCAGAAAACAATAGGAAGTTCAATGATGAGAAAATTCAATTCCTCCGATATGGAAAACGTGAGGAAATTAAAACTTCATCGGAGTATAAATCAAATTCCAACCACACAATAGAGCGAAAAACTAATGTCAAAGACCTGGGAGTGATCATGTCAGAGGATCTCATCTTCAAGGATCAAACATTGTATCAATCGCATCTGCTAGAAAAATGACAGGATGGATAATGAGAACCTTTAAAACCAGTGATGCCAAGCCCATGATGACACTCTTCAGGTCGCTTGTTCACTTCAGGCCGGTTGTTCTATCTAGGCTGGAATATTGCTGCACACTAACAGCACCTTTCAAGGCAGGTGAAATTGCCGACCTAGAAAATGTACAGAGAACCTTCACGGCACACATAACTGCGATAAACCACCTCAGTTACTGGGAACGCTTGAAATCCCTAAACCTGTACTCCCTAGAACGCAGGCGGGAGAGATACATTATTATATACACTTGGAAAATCTTAGAATGACTAGTACCAAACTTGCACACGAAAATCACTCCCTACGAAAGCAAAAGACTCGGCAGACGATGCAACATCCCCCCAACGAAAAGCAGGAGTGCCACTAGCACGATAAAAGACAACATAATAAGTGTCAGGGGCCCAAGACTGTTCAACTGCCTCCCAGCATGCATCAGGAGGATTACCAATAGACCCATGACTGTCTTCAAGAAAGCGCTGGACAGGCACCTAAAGTCAGTACCTGACCAGCCGGGCTGTGGTTCGTACGTTGGATCACGTGCAGGTAGCAGTAACAGCCTGGTTGATCAGGCGCTGATCCACCATGAGGACTGGTCACATACCGGGCCGCGGGGGCGTTGACCCCCGGAACTCTCTCCAGGTAAACTCCAGGCAACTTTCACCTTACATCTATTATGGTATCTTATGTATATACTACGGTACCACTGAGATAAACACCATGTACGACACTGTTATCAGAGACTCTCTTTCCTCTGGCAAAAATGTTCTAATGTTATTGTTATTTGCAGACGGCACGCTAAGGCTAAGGTCCCTCTGGTAGGATGACTCTGCCAGGTATTGCATACTAGTTCACTTGCACAGTCTAGAGTTCAGGCACGCTAGCGAGACCGCGGTAATCACGGAAAAAACACGGAGCACGGCGGGGCACGCGGGCCAATTAATTTGTTTAATAAAACTGGCAAATTAAAACTTACACATCTCAATATCAATGCGAGTTTTCATTTGAGCAAAGTTCTTCATCAATAAAGGTTTAAAACCGATCAGAAAATGTGTTCTCCAGTTATTGCTCGGTTCAAAAACATTCAGGGTGTGAGTGTTCACTAATACACTCAGGGTGTGAGTGTTCACTAATACACTCAGGGTGTGAGTGTTCACTAATACACTCAGGGTGTGAGAGTTCACTAATACACTCAGGGTGTAAGTGTTCACTAATACACTCAGGGTGTGAGTGTTCACTAATACACTCAGGGTGTGAGTGTTCACTAATACACTCAGGGTTTGAGTGTTCACTAATACACTCAGGGTGTGAGTGTTCACTAATACACTCAGGGTGTGAGTGTTCACTAATACACTCAGGGTGTGAGTGTTCACTAATACACTCAGGGTGTGAGTGTTCACTAATACACTCAGGGTGTGAGTGTTCACTAATACACTCAGGTGTGAGTGTTCACTAATACACTCAGGGTGTGAGTGTTCACTAATACACTCAGGGTGTGAGTGTTCACTAATACACTCAGGGTGTGAGTGTTCACTAATACATAGAGAGGGAGCATAGACACGGGTGTCATCCTACACTCACTAAGAACAACACATATAGCCCTACTTCACAAAGGTGGTTCCAAAACAATAGCAAACAATTATAGACCGACAACACTAACGTCCCACATTATAAAAAATCTTAGGAAAGGTTCTAAGAAGCAAGATCACCAGCCACTTGGGTACCCAACAATTGCACAACTCAGGGCAGCATGGATTTAGAGCAGGTTACTCCTGCCTCTCACAACTAATGGAGTACTAAGACATGGTCTTGGATGCACTGGAGGACAAAAAGAATGCAGATACAGTATCCACAGACTTTGCCAATGCCTTCGACAAGTGTGACAATGGTGTAATAGCACACAAAATGCGTGATACAGGAACAACAGAAACGTTGGTATATGGATCTATAACTTCCTAACAAATAGAACACAAAGAGTAATAGTAAACAAAGTAAAGACAGAGGCGGCTACGGTGAAAAGATCTGTTCCACAAGGCACAGTACTCTCTCCCATCTTGTTCCACAAGGCACAGTACTCTCTCCCATCTTGTTCCACAAGGCACAGTACTCTCTCCCATCTTGTTCCACAAGGCACAGTACTCGCTCCCATCTTGTTCCACAAGGCACAGTACTCTCTCCCATCTTGTTCCACAAGGTACAGTACTCTCTCCCATCTTGTTCCACAAGGCACAGTATTCACCATCTTGTTCCACAAGGCACAGTATTTCTCCATCTTGTTCCACAAGGCACAGTATTCCATCTTGTTCCACAAGGCAGCTTTCCATCTTGTTCCACAAGGCACAGTACTTCCATCTTGTTCCACAAGGTACAGTACTTTCCCATCTTGTTCCACAAGGCACAGTACTCTCTCCCATCTTGTTCCACAAGGTACAGTACTCTCTCCCATCTTGTTCCACAAGGCACAGTACTCGCTCCCATCCTGTTCCTCATCCTCATATCTGAGATAACAGAGATGTAAACCATAGATAGCACCGTGTTTTCCTTTGCTGAAGATTCTAGAATCTACATGAGAGTGTCATCCATTAAGGACACGGTAAATCTCCAAGTGGACATTAACATCTTCAAATGGGCCTCAGAAAACAATATGAAGTTCAATGAAGACAGATTTCAGTTACTCCGTTATAGGAAACTTGAGGAAATAATATCCAGAACGGAGTATACAACAAATTCTAAGCACATAACCGAGCGAAAAAGTAATATGAAGAACTTGTGAGTGATTATATTACAGGATCTCACCTTCAACGATCACAACAGTGTCACTATCACACCTGAGAGGAAAATGATATAATGGATATTGAGAACTTTCAAAACAAGGGATGCAAAGCCAATGATGATCCTCTTTTCATTTGTTCTCTGTAGGCTGGAATACTGCTGTACACTAACAGCCACATTCTATGCAGGTGAAATTGCAGATATAGAGTATGTACAGAGAATCTTCACTGCAGGTATAAGTTCAGTTAAGCACCTACATTATTGGGAACGTTTACCAGGAGATACCTGGAGAGGTTTTCGGGGGTCAACGCCCCCGCGGCTCGGTCTGAGACCGAGAAAAGATACGTAATCTACTCCTGTAAAATCCCAGATGAACTGGTCCCAAATCTGCACACAGAAATAATTACCTACGAAAGCAAAAGATTAGGTAGGCGGTGCAACATCCCCCCAATGAAAAGCAGGGTGGATGAACATAATAAGTGTCCAGGGCCCAAAGCTGTTCAACTGCCTCCCATCATAACGAAAGGGAATTACCGACAGACCCCTTCCTGTCTTCAAGAGAAAACTGGACAGATGCCTAAAGTCAGTACCTGACCAGCCAGGCTGTGGTTCATACGATGGACTGCGTGCGGCCAGGAGTAATAACTTGGTTGATCAAGCACAGATTCACTTGGAGGCCTGATCAAGGACTGGGCCGCGGGGGTGTTGACCCCCGGAACAACCTTCAGGGAGGGTCTGAGTGTTCATAACCCATTCAGGGCCTGAGTGGTCACTAATACACTCAGGATCTGAATGTTCACTAATACAATCAAGGTTTGAGTGTTCACTAACACTCAGGGTCTGAGTATATTCTTGTTGCTCCGGCCGTCCTGGCAGATAACAGCTTTTAAATCACTATGTGCATTATCCTCCCAAGAAACTCACTGGTGTGCCCCGACTTTCTTACATTTTGTTCGACCTTCCTCACACAACATTGGTATGAATATGAAAATGGTAAACAATATCCACAGGTTGATAAGTACGACGACACATGCGCAGCAGTTACGTATCTTTATTCCGAAACGTTTCGCCTACACAGTAGGCTTTAGTCAAGTACAGAAGAGTTAGCAGAAGCAGTAGAGATGTGAAGACGATGTAATCAGTCCATCACAGTTGAAGACATAGTTTTGAGGTGGTCAGTCCCTCAGCCTGGAGACAACTCTACTGCTTCTGCTAACTCTTCTATACTCGACTGAAGAAGCCTACTGTGTAGGCAAAGCATTTGTTGCACATGTCTCTTATTTATGTACCACTGGCATGCCGTCTCGACCAGTGAGCTGGCAACTCAGAGTGTAGCAGTTCTGGGGCCCCTCACTGATGTGCTTATTGTCAAGTTCAACCCATCAGTGACGTGCAAGTCTAGTCGGCTACTTCAGCCAAATTGACGTCACACCTGCCCACGTGTCAGCGTGGCAGACTTCCACAGACACTGGTGGTGACCACTCCTGCTTTGAGTGGCTCTTGGTTGCGCCATTATTACTCTGATATATCAGTATATTAGCATTGTACATACGTAGGTAAGTAAGTGGTGAGGGAACACATGGGTAAAGAAGTCTTCCCCTGCTGTGTTTGCCTTTGTCTTGCTGTGTGCCTTGTTGACTGATTTAGTTTTTCGATCAAGTGCTACAATTATGCCTTTAGACTTCCATCTGTGTTCGTAATAATCATGATGCATCATCCTCACCTTCAATCAGTACTGTGGAACACATATACGACCTTAGAACACAGAATACTATCACACAGACTATCAACACTGTTGGCTGCCCTGACAGTGGGAGGGCGGAATGTGCTGTTATTGTAAACAGGCCTGATGGTACTATAATAAAGACGTGTATTAGAATTAATAACTGTGGCTTCCACCTCACAAACACAAGTGTTTGCCATACTTGTTGCTCTCAGGCTTGTGCAAACTATCACCGCGCACTGTAACTGACTCTCCTCATTACTTGGAAGGATTACCAACTAATGCGAAATTTATTGTCGGAACGTTTCGCTCTCCAGGAGCTCCTGGGAAGCGAAGCGTTGCCACAATACAATGTTGCAGTTGTGTCCTTTTACCTAACAGCTTGAGACCTGAATGTAGTATGCTTGTGTGTGAAACTAAGCACAGATATACGCAAATTATTAAGAAAGGGATTACAATTAAGCTTTTGTGGATTCCCTCTCACATAGACCTCCTGGAACATGACAAAGTTAAATAAAGTATTAAATAAAGAGAATGGTGAGTATATTTTTGTTTTTTCAAACAGAAGTTTACGAAAGTTTATCAGAAAGAAACTTAACAAACGAACTTGAAGTAGGACAGTACGGATAGGAACCAGTAGATCCATTATCCATCATAATGAAATGTCAAGTTAAACTTTCCTGTGGAGAAACTAACAAGGTCAGTAGATTGCAAGGTGATGATACTGATTGACTAAGGCTAGGCTATAAGTATCTGGCAGTACTGTTGTTACTGCTAGACTAAGGCTAGGCTATAAGTATCTGGCAGTACTGTTTTTACTGCTAGACTAAGACTAGGCTATAAGTATCTGGCAGTACTGTTGTTACTGCTAGACTAAGGCTAGGCTATAAGTATCTGTGGTAGTACTGTTGTTACTGCTAGACTAAGGCTAGGCTATAAGTATCTGTGCTAGTACTGTTGTTACTGCTAGACTAAGGCTAGGCTATAAATATCTGTGGTAGTACTGTTGTTACTGCTAGACTAAGGCTAGGCTATAAATATCTGTGGCAGAACTGTTGTTACTGTTAGACTAAGGCTAGGCTATAAATATCTGTGGCAGTACTGTTGGTACTGCTAGACTAAGGCTAGGCTATAAATATCTGTGGCAGTACTGTTGTTACTGCTAGACTAAGGCTAGGCTATAAATATCTGTGGCAGTACTGTTGTTACTGCTAAACTAGGGCTAGGCTATGAATATCTGTGGTAGTACTGTTGTTACTGCTAGACTAAGGCTAGGCAATAAGTATCTCTAGAAGTACTGTTGTTACTGCTAGACTAAAACTAGGCTATAAATATTTGTTGTAGTACTGTTGTTACTGCTAGACTAAGGCTAGGCTATAAATATCTGTGGTAGTACTGTTGTTACTGCTAGACTAAGGCTAGGCTATAAATATCTGTGGCAGTACTGTTTTTACTGCTAGACTAAGGCTAGGCTATAAATATCTGTGGTAGTACTGTTGTTACTGCTAGACTAAGGCTAGGCTATAAATATCTGTTGCAGTACTGTTGTTACTGCTAGACTAAGGCTAGGCTATAAATATCTGTGGTAGTACTGTTGTTACTGCTAGACTAAGGCCAGGCTATAAATATCTGTAGCAGTACTGTTGTTACTGCTAAACTAAGGCTAGGCTATAAGTATCTTGTAGTACTGTTGTTACTGCTAGACTAAGGCTAGGCATAAGTATCTCTAGAAGTACTGTTGTTACTGCTAGACTAAGGCTAGGCTATAAATATCTGTGTAGTACTGTTGTTACTGCTAGACTAAGGCCAGGCTATAAATATCTGTAGCAGTACTGTTGTTACTGCTAAACTAAGGCTAGGCAATAAGTATCTCTAGAAGTACTGTTGTTACTGCTAGACTAAGGCTAGGCAATAAGTATCTCTAGAAGTACTGTTGTTACTGCTAGACTAAGGCTAGGCTATAAATATCTGTTGTAGTACTGTTGTTACTGCTAGACTAAGGCTAGGCTATAAATATCTGTGGTAGTACTGTTGTTACTGCTAGACTAGGCTATGCTATAAATATCTGTAGAGTACTGTTGTTACTTCTAGACTAAGGCAGGCAAAATATCTTAGAAGTACTGTTGTTACTGCTAGACTAAGGCTAGGCAATAAGTATCTCTAGAAGTACTGTTGTTACTGCTAGACTAAGGCTAGGCTATAAATATCTGTTGTAGTACTGTTGTTACTGCTAGAGTAAGGCTAGGCTATAAATATCTGTGGTAGTACTGTTGTTACTGCTAGACTAAGGCTAGGCAATAAGTATCTCTAGAAGTACTGTTTTTACTGCTAGACTAAGGCTAGGCTATAAGTATCTCTGGTAGTACTGTTGTTACTGCTAGACTAAGGCTAGGCTATAAGTACCTCTGGCAGTACTGTTGTTACTGCTAGACTAAGGCTAGGTTATAAGTATCTCTGGTAGTACTGTTGTTACTGCTAGACTAAGGCTAGGTTATAAATATCTGTGGCAGTACTGTACTGTTTGTATGGAGATGTCAATGACAAAATATATAGTGTGTGGAGAGAGACAGGGCCATAGTATCAGTGGAACATTATATCAGTGTCGAGATATCCCAACAAGATGACTAATATTCCTTCCTAGTGACGTCACAATGCTCAGTGGGAGTCTAAGACCCATTGTGACCTCTGTAATCCTGTTTTTTGCGCTACCGCTCACAGGATGAGCTGCGGGTGTACCTTAAACTAGCCACTCAAGCGACTCAGCTACCTCTTGGTTAAAAATTCAAATTCAAATTCTTTATTTCATGTAATACAAGGTGGGGGGTACTTATAGTTATACATTAAAGTTGATATTACAAGATGGCCAATAATATGCCTAGGTATGCCTAGGCTTTTCAGGCAGTCTTATGATAGGTCTTACTCAATAGCTATACAATGAATATACAGATTGTAAGGTTAGGTTAGGTTTACAAAATTTAGGTACTGGAATTTAAACATTGAGAATTTAACAATTAGTATAAGAAGTTAGCAATTAGTTTATATATTAATGATAAAGGTGATATATTGGCATAATATAGTTTCTATATTGGAGTGTCTTAGGCAAACTTATGACTAGCTTAAGTATTATGAAGCAATAGTTGTATTAGAATTTTGGTTAGAACTGTGCAAATTAAGGGGAATCACAGATATCAATAAGTGTATTTTGCTGTGGTTAGTAATGTGCAAATTAAGGAGAATCACAGATATCAATAGTTTCAAAGTAATAACAAGGACTTTTAAGTGTATGTTATTGCTGGTGGAATTACTTTGTGTTTTTTTATAAAAGATAAAGTAGTTTTCGTATGGTTAACTACCGGTTGGGTGCGTAAGTGAGAAAGATGTTTTTTAACGGTGCTTTTGAAAATGGAGGTTGTGTCTGCAGTTCTAGAGTTTTCAGGCAGGGAGTTCCAGATTTTAGGCCCTTTTATGCGCATTGAATTTTTGTATAGATTTAGTCGGACACGGGGAATGTCAAAGAGATGTTTATGTCTGGTATTATGTCTATGGGTCCTGTCACAACTGTCAAGAAAGTGTTTTAGCTCAGGGTTAAAGTTGGAATTAATGGTTCTATAAATGTAGATAGCAGAGTAGTAAGTATGGATGTTCTGGACAGTGAGTAGGTTTAGGTCTTTGAAGAGAGGGGGTGCTGCCTAGCGTTGGATTGTGTGATAATTCTTACTGCGGCTTTTTGTTGGGTTATTATTGGCTTTAGGTGGGTAATTGCTGTTGATCCCCATGCACAAATGGCATATGTGAGGTAGGGATAGATGAGTGAGTAGTATAGTGTGAGTAGGGCTGATTGTGGTACATAATAC
>WNWK01015560.1:0-47507 GCA_009830355.1 Cherax destructor
TAATATCAGCTATAATTGACTCTAATAATTTGCCTACAATTGAGGTCAGGCTTATTGGGCGGTAGTTTGACGGTAGTGACTTGTCCCCTGCTTTAAAAATAGGAATTACATTAGCCATCTTCCACATATCAGACACTACACCTGTTTGAAGAGATAAATTAAAAATGTTAGATATTGGTTCACAGAGTTCCATTTTGCATTCCTTAAGAACCCTTGCAAAAAGCTCATCAGGACCCGGCGATTTATTTTGTTTCAGTCGGTCCAGCTGTTTCATAAATGTACACTGATAGTTACTGTACACTGTTAGTTACTGTACACTGTTAGTTACTGTACACTGTTAGTTATTGTACCCTGATAGATATTGTACACTGATAGTTACTGTACACTGCTAGTTACAGTACACTGATAGTTACTGTACACTGCTAGTTACTGTACACTGCTAGTTATTGTACACTGATAGTTATTGTACACTGATAGTTACTGTACACTAATAGTTACTGTACACTGCTAGTTACTGAACACTGCTAGTTATTGTACACTGATAGTTTCTGTACACTGATAGTTACTGTACACTGATAGTTATTGTACACTGATAGTTATTGTACACTGCTAGTTATTGTACACTGATAGTTACTGTACAATAATAGTTACTGTACACTGATAGTTACTGTACACTGATAGTTACTGTACACTGCTAGTTATTGTACACTGCTAGTTAATGTCCACTGCTAGATATTGTACACTGCTAGTCAGTGTACACTGATAGTTATTGTACACTGCTAGTTACTGTACACTGATAGTTACTGAACACTGCTAGTTACTGTACACTAAGAGTTACTGTACACTGCTAGTCAGTTATTGTACACTGATAGTTACTGTACACTGCTAGTTATTGTAACCTGATAGTTACTGTACACTGCTAGTTACTGTACACTGCTAGTTACTGTACCCTGATAGTTACTGTACACTGCTACTTACTGTACACTGCTAGTTACTGTACACTGGTAGTTACTGTACACTGCTAGTTATTGTAAACTGATAGTTACTGTACACTGCTAGTTACTGTACACTGCTAGTTACTGTACCCTGATAGTTACTGTACACTATTAGTTACAGTACCCTGATAGTTACTGTACACTGCTAGTTACTGTACACTGCTAGTTATTGTACCCTGATAGTTACTGTACACTAATAGTTATTGTACCCTGATAGTTACTGTACACTGCTAGTTACTGTACACTGCTAGTTATTGTAACCTGATAGTTACTGTACACTGCTAGTTACTGTACCCTGATAGTTACTGTACACTGCTAGTTACTGTACCCTGATAGTTACTGTACTGTGCTAGTTATTGTACACTGCTAGTCACTGTACACTGTTAGTTACTGTACCCTGATAGTTACTGTACTCTGCTAGTTATTGTACACTGCTAGTTACTGTACACTGCTAGTTACTGTACACTGCTAGTTATTGTACTCTGATAGTTACTGTACTCTGATAGTTACTGTACACTGCTAGTTACTGTACTCTGATAGTTATTGTACACTGCTAGTCACTGTACACTGCTAGTTATTGTACCCTGATAGTCACTGTACACTGCTTGTTATTGTACCTTGATAGTTACTGTACACTGCTAGTTACTGTACATTCTTAGTTATTGTACCCTGATAGTTATTGTACACTGATAGTTACTGTACACTGCTAGTTACAGTACACTGATAGTTACTGTACACTGCTAGTTACTGTACACTGCTAGTTACTGAACACTGCTAGTTATTGTACACTGATAGTTTCTGTACACTGATAGTTACTGTACACTGATAGTTATTGTACACTGATAGTTATTGTACACTGCTAGTTATTGTACACTGATAGTTACTGTACAATGATAGTTACTGTACACTGATAGTTACTGTACACTGATAGTTACTGTACACTGCTAGTTATTGTACACTGCTAGTTAATGTCCACTGCTAGATATTGTACACTGCTAGTCAGTGTACACTGATAGTTATTGTACACTGCTAGTTACTGTACACTGATAGTTACTGAACACTGCTAGTTACTGTACACTGCTAGTTATTGTACACTGCTAGTCAGTTATTGTACACTGATAGTTACTGTACACTGCTAGTTATTGTACACTGCTAGTCAGTTATTGTACACTGATAGTTACTGTACACTGCTAGTTACTGTACCCTGATAGTTACTGTACACTGCTACTTACTGTACACTGCTAGTTACTGTACCCTGATAGTTACTGTACACTGCTAGTTACTGTACACTGGTAGTTACTGTACACTGCTAGACATTGTAACCTGATAGTTACTGTACACTGCTAGTTACTGTACACTGCTAGTTACTGTACCTTGATAGTTACTGTACACTGCTAGTTACTGTACCCTGATAGTTACTGTACACTGCTAGTTACTGTACACTGCTAGTTATTGTACCCTGATAGTTACTGTACACTGATAGTTATTGTACCCTGATAGTTACTGTACACTGCTAGTTACTGTACACTGCTAGTCACTGTACACTGCTAGTCACTGTACACTGCTAGTCACTGTACAGTGCTAGTCACTGTGCACTTCTAGTCACTGTACAATGCTAGTGACTGTACACTGCTAGTTACTGTACACTGCTAGTCACTGTACACTGCTAGTCACTGTACAATGCTAGTCACTGTATAATGCTAGTCACTGTACACTGCTAGTCACTGTACACTGCTAGTCACTGTACACTGCTAGTCACTGTACACTGCTAGTCACTGTACAGTCCTAGTCACTGTACACTGCTAGTCACTGTACGCTGCTAGTCACTGTACAGTGCTAGTGACTGTACAATGCTAGTGACTGTACACTGCTAGTTACTGTACAGTGCTACTGTACACTGCTAGTCACTGTACAGTGCTAGTCACTGTACACTGCTAGTTATTTTACACTGCTACTGTACACTGCTAGTCACTGTACAGTGCTAGTCACTGTACACTGCTAGTCACTGTACACTGCTAGTCACTGTACACTGATAGTCACTGTACAGTGACTAGTCACTGTACACTACTAGTCACTGTACACTACTAGTCACTGTACATACTAGTCACTGTACCTGCTACTGTACACTGCATCAGTCATCTGTCACAGTGCTAGTCACTGTACACTGCTACTGTACACTGCTAGTCACTGTACAGTGCTAGTCACTGTACACTACTAGTCACTGTACACTACTAGTCACTGTACACTACTAGTCACTGTACACTGCTACTGTACACTGCTAGTCACTGTACTGTGCTAGTCACTGTACAGTGCTAGTCACTGTACACTGCTACTGTACACTGCTAGTCACTGTACAGTGCTAGTCATTGTACACTGCTACTGTACACTGCTAGTCACTGTACAGTGCTAGTCACTGTACACTGCTACTGTACACTGCTAGTCACTGTACAGTGCTAGTCACTGTACACTGCTACTGTACACTGCTAGTCACTGTACAGTGCTAGTCACTGTACACTGCTACTGTACACTGATAGTCACTGTACACTGATAGTCACTGTACAGTGCTAGTCACTGTACACTGCTACTGTACACTGATAGTCACTGTACAATGCTAGTCACTGTACAGTGCTAGTCACTGTACAATACGTGTCTGATACATGTTGGTTCATGCCCTAACATTCATATATTTATAAATCATCTATTCATATACTGACCCAAAAAACAGCTTGTATTATAAAATCCGGTTAATGCAGACACCTGCCTAACAATAAACCCGCATGGGCTAGTTTATTCTCGCTGAACCTTTTTACTGTTTCTTCAGCCTGGCACTGCACCCGTCACGTGACCTGGTGGCATCAGGGCAAGGGGCAGGCAGAGCCAGGGCAGCCAGTGCCCAGCTGAGGGTATGGCATACACGAACCCTAGCAACTCTCCACGTGCTGGGCAACAAGCAGCTAGGAGTGGGCATCCTAGCTGTGGCATTCTCAACCAAGGTGGGTATGAAGGAAGGTGGGTATGAAGGAAGATGGGTATCAAGGAAGGTGGGTATCAAGGAAGGTGGGTATCAAGGAAGGTGGGTATCAAGGAAGGTGGGTATCAAGGAAGGTGGGTATCAAGGAATGTGGGTATCAAGGAAGGTGGGTATGAAGGAAGGTGGGTATCAAGGAAGGTAGGTAGAAGGAAGGTAGGTATGAAGGAAGGTGGGTATGAAGGAAGGTGGGTAGAAGGAAGGTGGGTATGAAGGAAGGTGGTATCAAGGAAGGTGGGTATCAAGGAAGGTGGGTATCAAGGAAGGTAGGTATCAAGGAAGGTGGGTATCAAGGAAGGTGGGTATGAAGGAAGGTGGGTATCAAGGAAGGTAGGTATCAAGGAAGGTGGGTATGAAGGAAGGTGGGTATGAAGGAAGGTGGGTATCAAGGAAGGTGGGTATCAAGGAAGGTGGGTATGAAGGAAGGTGGGTATCAAGGAAGGTAGGTATCAAGGAAGGTGGGTATGAAGGAAGGTGGGTATGAAGGAAGGTGGGTATGAAGGAAGGTGGGTATCAAGGAAGGTGGGTATCAACAACAATGGTATTATTAACCAATCTATCACAACTGTTGTATTATGGAAAAACTCTTTCTAATTTCCCAGACGTAAACAAAGCCTCGCTGGGTGGTGGTGGAGGGAGCCTATGGCTGACCCGCAGTTTCTTATATACTCTTAATTTGTAAGATTTTACCTGTAATGAAGCCCACAGGTAATGAAGCCCACAAGCTAATGTACTATACGCTACTACTTAAGCTAAGTTAGAGTTAGAATTTAGCTTAGTAAACAACAGCACCTCACATCCTAGAAGATTGTGTTGCAGAGGTCTGAGCGAAGCTAAGACCTCCTCAAAGATTTGTTACTTATACTATAAATTAATGAAGGATCCTGAACGTCACCTTACGAAAGCAGACAAAACAAATGCGATAGTAATTATGGACAAGGTAGATTATAGGGGAAAAATGAACATGATATTAGGAGACATGGGTACTCAGGTGCCTCTGTGAGTACCGCACTGAACACTAAATACACATTCCTTGTCTTCGGGGGCATGAAAGGGTATAGAGGTCTGCCACATCCATCCCCCAGAGATGCCTCCTTCTACTGCCTCCTCCCACCGCCCAGTCTGAGGATGCAGGTGCGTATATGTTAATACAGGTGATCTAGGAATGGCCTGCCAGGTTGCTAGTCTGGAGTCCACAATGACTGGCCAGGATTACTAACCTAACCAGCCATGAGCCGTTAGACGCCCTCTATTCTACACATTATTATCCATGGTATCACAACAGTGGTATTATCATCCATGGTATCACAACAGTGGTATTATCATCCATGGCATCACAACAGTGGTATTATCATCCATGGTATCACAACAGTGGTATTATCAACTATGGTATCACAACAGTGGTATTATCAACTATGGCATCACAACAGTGGTATTATCATCCATGGTATCACAACAGTGGTATTATCAACTATGGTATCATAACAGTGGTATTATCAACTATGGTATCACAACAGTGGTATTATCATCCATGGTATCACAACAGTGGTATTATCAACTATGGTATCATAACAGTGGTATTATCAACTATGGTATCACAACAGTGGTATTATCATCCATGGCATCACAACAGTGGTATTATTATCCATGGTATCACAACAGTGGTATTATCAACTATGGTATCATAACAGTGGTATTATCAACTATGGTATCACAACAGTGGTATTATCATTCATGGTATCACAACAGTGGTATTATCATTCATGGTATCACAACAGTGGTATTATCATCCATGGTATCACAACAATGGTATTATCATCCATGGTATCACAACAGTGGTATTATCAACTATGGTATCATAACAGTGGTATTATCAACTATGGTATCACAACAGTGGTATTATCATCCATGGTATCACAACAGTGGTATTATCATACATGGTATCACAACAATGGTATTATCATCCATGGTATCACAACAGTGGTATTATCAACTATGGTATCATAACAGTGGTATTATCAACCATGGTATCACAACAGTGATATTATTAACCATGGTATCACAAGTGGTATTATCATCCATGGTATCACAACAGTGGTATTATTAACCATGGTATCACAACAGTGGTATTATCAATTATGCTATCACAACAGTGGTATAGGCCTGGTGGTCCTGGTGTAAAGCTCGCTCACACGGCGAGGGCCTGTCTGATTCCCAGCCAGGGCAGAAACATTGGGCTTTCTTTAACCTGTGTCTATGTTCCCCATCAGTAAAATAGGTACCTGGGTGTTAGTCGACATGCGTATCCTAGACACTGACCTAATCTGCCTGAAATGCTACATAACAAGGGATTTTATATATGTATGTCACGATGTCAGCTATGGTCTGTATACCATGTACATGTACTTGTAGTAAAATAAAGATATTATTATTATTATTATCAACCATGGTATCACAACAGTGGTATTATCATCCATGGTATCACAACAGTGGTTTTATCATCCATGGTATCACAACAGTGGTATTATCATTCATGGTATCACAACAGTGGTATTATCATCCATGGTATCACAACAGTGGTATTATCATTCATGGTATCACAACAGTGGTATTATCATCCATGGTATCACAACAGTGGTATTATCAACCATTGTATCACAACACTGGTATTATCAACCATGGTATCACAACAGTGGTATTATAAACCATGGTATTACAACACTGGTATTATTACCCATGGTATCACAACAGTGGTATTATCAACCATGGTATCACAACAGTGGTATTATCAACCATGGTATTACAACACTGGTATTATTAACCATGGCATCACAACAGTGGTATTATCAACCATGGTATCACAACAGTGGTATTATCATCCATGGTATCACAACAGTGGTATTATCATTCATGGTATCACAACAGTGGTATTATCATCCATGGTATCACAACAGTGGTATTATCAACCATGGTATCACAACATGGTATTATCATCCATGGTATCACAACAGTGGTATTATCATTCATGGTATCACAACAGTGGTATTATCAACCATGGTATTACAACAGTGGTATTATCATCCATGGTATTACAACAGTGGTATTATCATTCATGGTATCACAACAGTGGTATTATCAACCATGGTATCACAACAGTGGTATTATCATCCATGGTATCACAACAGTGGTATTATCATTCATGGTATCACAACAGTGGTATTATCAACCATGGTATTACAACACTGGTATTATCAACCATGGTATCACAACATGGTATTATCAGCCATGGTATTACAACACTGGTATTATCAACCATGGTATCACAACATATTATTATCAACCATGGTATTACAACACTGGTATTATAACCATGGTATCACAACAGTGGTATTATCAACTATGGTATCACAACAGTGGTATTATCAACCATGGTATACAACATGATAAATGGATCAACGGTATTATCAACCATGGTATCACAACAGTGGTATTATCAACCATGGTATCACAACAGTGGTATTATCAACCATGGTATCACAACAGTGGTATTATCAACCATGGTATCACAACAGTGTTATTATCAACCATGGTATCACAACAGTGGTATTATCAACCATGGTATCACAGCATGGTGTCCCGTGGCCTGATGACTAAAGCTCTCACTTCACACGGCGAGAGTCCGGGTTCGATTTCCCGGGAGGGTAGAAACATTGGGCGTGTTTCTTTACACTGGTTGTCTATGTTCACCCATCAGTAAAATGGGTACCTAGGTGTTAGTGGACTGGTGTGGGTGGCATCCTGGGACAAAACTGACCTAATTTGCGGGAAATGCTCAGCATAACAAGGGGCTTTCTATATAGTAGTATGTCACTGATGTCAGCTATGGTCTGTATACCTTGTACATGTACTGGTAGTAAATAAAGATATTATTATTATTATTATTATTATTATTATTATTATTATTGTTATTATTATTATTATTATTATTATTATTATTGTTATTATTATTATTATTATTATTATTATTTTATTATTATTATTATTATTATTATTATTATTATTATTATTATTATTATTAATAACCATGGAGGGTATGTATTTACACACTGAACGGTTCCTGTTGTTGTTACCGTTGTTCCAGAACAACGGGAGTTCCTACGATTACTGTTAATCCAGAGCAACGGGGAGTACCTACTTACTGTTGTTCCAAAACAACTGGGAGTACCTACTTACTGTTACTGTTGTTTCTGAACAATGGGGGTACCTACTTACTGTTATTGTTCCAAAACAACGGGGAATACCTACTTACTGTTGTTGTTCCAAAACAACTGGGAGTACCTACTTACTGTTACTGTTGTTTCTGAACAATGGGGTACCTACTTACTGTTATTGTTCCAAAACAACGGGGAGTACCTACTTACTGTTGCTGTTGTTTCAGAACAATAGATTGTACCTACTTACTGTTGTTCCAAAACAGCGGGGAGTTCCTACTTACTGTTACTGTTGTTTTAGAACAATGGGGGGTACCTGCTTACTGTTACTGCTGTTCCAGAACAACGGGGAGTTCCTACTTACTGTCGACGGTGACAAAGAGTACCTACTGTCGGTCTGGTCCTGGGACAACGAGAAAGTCCTCGGGAAAGTGGCGGTAAGTGAACTAATTAGCCTCGTTAGGTACCTAATTACTCTCAAATTAGGTATCTGATTACCCTCAAATTAGATACCTAATTAATCTCAGGTTAGGTACCTAAAGATCCTAGAACTAGTTACGTAATAACCCTCAAGTTATATACCTAATGACCCTAATCACCATAGTTTACTACATAATTAAGCAAAAGTTATGTACCTAATTACCATCAAGTTAGGTACCTAATACACATAATTACCCTCAAATAGGTACCAAGACTCCTAATAAACCTTATGTTAAGTTCCTTATGTTCTTATTTACTCTAGATAGGTGCCTAATTACCCTCAAGTAAATAATGCTCTTACTTATCCTGGTTTTGCACCTAACACTCCTAATTCCCTTCAAGTTAGGATCTTAATGATCATAATTCCTCTTAATACCTAATTACCCTCAAGTTAAGTACATAATAACCAAAACTGCCCTTCTTAGTACCTAATTACCCTAAACGTATGGACCTAATGACAGTAATTGACCTTCTTAGTACCTAATTACCCTAAATTAGCTAATAACGCTAAATACACTTCTCAGAACCTAATTATCCACAAGTTAAGTGCACAGACTAACACCTTCACCTTACAGACACATCAACAGGTGTTAGGTGCCTCGTTTCACCCATTCGACAACAACCTGATAGTCACCTACGGTCTTGGGCACCTAACTCTCTGGTCCAGGAGGAAGGATGGCATCTTTAACCGCTCGGACCTCCTCCAGGTGAGTAATTAGGTGTCTGGTGTGTTCTTAGGTTCCTGGGTGAGTTATTAGGTGCCTGGGTAAATTATTAGGTGTCTGGTTGAGTTATTAGGTGCCGGGGTGAGTTATTAGATGCCTGTTTGTTATTAGGTGTCTAGGTGAGTTATTACGTGCTTGGGTGACTTATTAGGTGTCTAGGTGTTTTATTAGGGGCCTGAGTGTGATATTAGGTGTCTGGTTGTGTTATTAGGTGCCTGATTGTGTTATTAGGTGCCTGAGTGTGATATTAGGTGTCTGGTTGTGTTATTAGGTGCCTGGTTGTTTTATTATGTGCCTGAGTGTGATATTAGGTGTCTGGCTGCGTTATTAGGTGCCTGAGTGTGATATTAGGTGCCTGGCTGTGTTATTAGCTTCTTGGGTGTGTTATTAGGTGCCTTGTTGGGTTATTAGGTGTCTAGGTGTTTTATTAGGTGCCTGAGTGTGATATTAGGTGCCTGGTTGTGTTATTAGGTGCCTGGCTGTATTATTAGGTGTCTGGCTGAGTTATTAGGTGCCTGGTTGTGTTATTAGATGCCTGAGTGTGATATTAGGTGTCTGGCTGTGTTATTGCTTCTTAGGTGTGTTATTAGATGCCTGGTTGTGTTATTATGTGCCTGAGTGTGATATTAGGTGTCTGACTGTGTTATTAGGTGCCTGAGTGTGATATTAGGTGTCTGGCTGAGTTATTAGGTGCCTGGTTGTGTTATTAGGTGCCTGAGTGTGATATTAGGTGTCTGGCTGTGTTAATAGCTTCTTAGGTCTGTTATTAGGTGCCTTTGTGAGATATTACGTGCCTGAGTTATTAGGTGCCTGGTTGTGATATTAGGTGTCTGAGTGTGATATTAGGTGCCTGGGTGTGTTATTAGCTTCTTGGGTGTGTTATTAGGTGCCTGGTTGGGTTATTAGGTGTCTAGGTGTTTTATTAGGTGCCTGAGTGTGATATTAGGTGTCTAGCTGTGTTATTAGGTGCCTGGTTGTGTTATTAGGTGTCTGGCTGAGTTATTAGGTGCCTGGTTGTGTTATTAGATGCCTGAGTGTGATATTAGGTGTCTGGCTGTGTTATTAGCTTCTTAGGTGTGTTATTAGGTGCCTGGTTGTGTTATTAGGTGCCTGAGTGTGATATTAGGTGTCTGGTGATATTAGGGGTGCCACTAGCACGTTGAGAGATAACACAATAAGTGTCAGGGGCCCAAGACTATTCAACTGCCTCCCAGCATACATCAAGGGGATTACCAACAAACCCCTGGCTGTCTTCAAGCAGGCACTGGACAGACACCTAAAGTCGGTACCTGACCAGCCAGGCTGTGGTTCGTACGTTGGACTGCGTGCGGCTAGCAGTAACAGCCTGGTTGATCAGGCCCTGATCCAACATGAGGCCTGGTCACAGACCGGGCAGCAGGGGCGTTGACCCCTGAAACTCTCTCCAGGTATACTCCAGGTATCCGGGTATTAGGTGTGTTATTAGGTGCCTGGTTGAGTTATTAGGTGCCTGAGTGTGATATTAGGTGCCTGTGTCAATAATACGATAATTTAAATCTCATAACTTAATTAAGGGTTATTAACACTGTTAATTACAGAACTGAGCAGCAATTAGGATCAAATTCAAACCATCTCACCTAATTACTCTTCTTCAGGTCTCTGAGAGGAACATAACAGCCCTGGAGTACACACCGGCAGGGGACCTAATTACCGGAGATCAGAATGGTCTTCTGACCGTCTGGAGTGTTGATGCTGAGGGCGATTACTACGTTAAGAAGGAGTTCAAGGTAATTAGGTACTCAATGTGAGGTAATTAGGTACTTAATGTGAGGTAATTAGGTGCTCAAGCTTATTTAATTAGGTGTTCAAGGTGATTTAATTAGGTGGTCAAGGTGATTTAATTAGGTGGTCAAGGTGAAGTAATTATGTGCTCAAGGTGAAGTAATTTTGTGTTCAAGTTGAGGTAATTAGGTTCAAGAGGTCTTTAGGTGCTCAAAGTTATTGAATTATGTGCTCAAGGTGAGATAATTGGTGTTAGAGGTTATTAGGTGCTCAAAGTGAGGTAATTATGTGCTCAAGGTGAGGTAATTAGGTGCAAGAGGTCATCAGGTGCTCAAGGTTAGGTAATTAGGTGCTAGAGCTGAATAAGTGCTCAAGATGAGGTAATTAGTTGCTCAATGTGAGGTAATTATATGCTCAATGTGAGGTAATTAGGTGCTAAATATGAGGTAATTAGGTGCAAGAGGTCATCAGGTGCTCAAGGTTAGGTAATTAGGTGCTAGAGCTGAATAGGTGCTCAAGATGAGGTAATTAGTTGCTAAAGGTGAGGTAATTATATGCTCAATGTGAGGTAATTAGGTGCTCAATATGAGGTAATTAGGTGCAAGAGGTCATCAGGTGCTCAAGGTTAGGTAATTAGGTGCTAGAGCTGAATAGGTGCTCAAGGTGAGGTAATTAGGTGCAAGAGGTCATCAGGTGCTCAAGCTGAGGTAATTAGGTGTTAGAGGTGAAGAGGTCATGAGATTGAACAGTCTCTCCCTTACATCGCCCCGCCCCCATCTAGCAGATCTGGAACACAACTACGTTTTTCGTGGATCGTAGTTCCCCCCCCAACCCCCGGGGCCAGAAACGTAGAATTGTGCCACTGAATTTATAAAGTATATCTCTCAGACACTTGGGACTAATCTAGAAGAAACAGTAGTGGAGGCAGGAAACATACATAGCTTTAAGACGAGGTATGATAAAGCTCATGGAGCAGGGAGATGACCTAGTAGCGGTCAGTGAAGAGGCGGGGCCAGGAGCTAAGTCTCGACCCCTGCAACCACAATTAGGCGAGTACACTGAGCCAGAAACAAGGAAGTGTGTGTATAAGATAGTGGGGGTGACATTCTTATACCAGGTCCACTATAAGACAGTGGGGGTGACATTCTTACACCAGGTCCACTATAAGATAGTGGGGGTGACATTCTTACACCAGGTCCACTATAAGTTAGTGGGGGTGACATTCTTACACCAGGTCCACTATAAGACAGTTGGGGTGACATTCTTACACCAGGTCCACTATAAGATAGTGGGGGTGACATTCTTACACCAGGTCCACTATAAGACAGTGGGGGTGACATTCTTACACCAGGTCCACTATAAGATAGTGGGGGTGACATTCTTACACCAGGTCACTATAAGATAGTGGGGGTGACATTCTTACACCAGGTCCACTATAAGATAGTGGGAGTGACATTCTTACACCAGGTCCACTATAAGACAGTGGGGAGTGACATTCTCACACCAGGTCCACTATAAGATAGTGGGGGTGACATTCTTACACCAGGTCCACTATAAGATAGTGGGGGTGACATTCTTACACCAGGTCCACTATAAGATAGTGGGGAGTGACATTCTTACACCAGGTCCACTATAAGACAGTGGGGAGTGACATTCTCACACCAGGTCCACTATAAGATAGTGGGGGTGACATTCTTACACCAGGTCCACTATAAGATAGTGGGGGTGACATTCTTACACCAGGTCCACTATAAGATAGTGGGGGTGACATTCTTACACCATGTCCACTATAAGATAGTGTGGGTGACATTCTTACACCAGGTCCACTATAAAACAGTTGGGGTGACATTCTTATACCATGTCCACTATAAGATAGTGGGGGTGACATTCTTACACCAGGTCCACTATAAGATAGTGGGGGTGACATTCTTACACCAGGTCCACTATAAGATAGTGGGGAGTGACATTCTTACACCATGTCCACTATAAGATAGTGTGGGTGACATTCTTATACCAGGTCCACTATAAGATAGTGGGGGTGACATTCTTACACCAGGTCCACTATAAGATAGTGGGGGTGACATTCTTACACCAGGTCCACTATAAGACAGTGGGGGTGACATTCTTACACCAGGTCCACTATAAGACAGTGGGGGTGACATTCGTACACCAGGTCCACTATAAGACAGTGGGGGTGACATTCGTACACCAGGTCCACTATAAGACAGTGGGGGTAACATTCTCACACCAGGTCCACTATAAGATAGTGGGGGTGACATTCTTACACCAGGTCCACTATAAGACAGTGGGGGTGACATTCGTACACCAGGTCCACTATAAGACAGTGGGGGTGACATTCTCACACCAGGTCCACTATAAGACAGTGGGGGTGACATTCTTACACCAGGTCCACTATAAGATAGTGGGGGTGACATTCTTACACCAGGTCCACTATAAGACAGTGGGGGTGACATTCTTACACCAGGTCCACTATAAGACAGTGGGGGTGACATTCTTACACCAGGTCCACTATAAGACAGTGGGGGTGACATTCTTACACCAGGTCCACTATAAGATAGTGGGGTGACATTCTTACACCAGGTCCACTATAAGATAGTGGGGTGACATTCTTACACCAGGTCCACTATAAGATAGTGGGGTGACATTCTACACCAGGTCCACTATAAGATAGTGGGGGTGACATTCTTACACCAGGTCCACTATAAGATAGTGGGGTGACATTCTTACACCAGGTCCACTATAAGATAGTGGGGTGACATTCTTACACCAGGTCCACTATAAGATAGTGGGGGTGACATTCTTACACCAGGTCCACTATAAGATAGTGGGGGTGACATTCTTACACCAGGTCCACTATAAGATAGTGGGGGTGACATTCTTACACCAGGTCCACTATAAGATAGTGGGGGTGACATTCTTACACCAGGTCCACTATAAGATAGTGGGGGTGACATTCTTACACCAGGTCCACTATAAGATAGTGGGGGTGACATTCTTACACCAGGTCAGACCCTGATCCACCATGAGGCCTTTTCTCAGACAGAGCCACGGGGGCGTTGACCCCCGAAACCCTCTCCAGGTACACTCCAGGTAAGGTAAAGTGCTTGAGGTGGAGTAATTATGTGTTTTACCTGAGGTAATTAGGTGTAAGAAGTCGTTAGTTGTGCAAGATGAGGTAATTAGACGCTCAAGTTAAGGTAAATAGTTGCTCAAGATGAGGTATTTAGGTGATCAAGATGAGGTAATTAGGCGTTCAAGGTGACGTAAATAGGTGCAAAAGGTAATTAGGTGCTCCGGGTGATTTAATTAGGTTTTCAAAGTGAGGTATATAGGTGCTCAAGGTGAGATAATTAAACTGCAGAGATCATTAGGTGCTGAAGTTTATATACCAAAGGTTATTAGGTACTAAAGATGATGTAATTATGTGCTAGAGGTCATTAGGTGCTCAATGTAATTAGAGGCTTAAGGTAATTAGGTGCTCCTGATTATGTAATTAGGTGTTTAAAATGAGTGAATTAGATGTGTAAGGTAATTAGGTCCTGAAGGTAATTAGGTGCTCAAGTTGGGATAATTAGGTCAGCATCATTAACCTATCCCTAATACTGACAGTAACTATCTGCGTGTTTCAGGGTCACAAGAGTCCCATCAGCTGTCTTCAGATAGTCAGTAACAGTACTGTACTATCAGGGGGTGTCAAGGATAGGAAGGTCATCGCCTGGGATGCTGAGGACGACTTTGAGAAGATCGTTGAAACCAAGGTAATTAGGTACCGTGGTAATTAGGTACCATGTAATTAGGCACCATGGTAATTAGGTACCATGGTAATTAGTTACCATGGTAGTTAGGTACCATGGTAGTTGCGTGCCATGGTAGTTAGATACAACGGTAATTTGGTACCATTCTAGTTAGGTACCATGATAGTTATGTACCATGGTGCTTAGGTATCATGGTAATTAGGTACCATGGTAGTTAGGTGCCATGGTAGTTAAGTACGCTGACGATGCTAACTACGTTTCATATGTTAATTACATACCCCTGAAGAACCTTACTGCCTTTCTTATATTAATTAGTTACCCTAACGATTTCTGACTACCTTTCCTATGTTAATTAGGTAATCTGACGATCCTTACCTACATATTTCATGCTAATTAGGTACCTGATGACTATTCCCATGCTACTACTTTTCCCATGTTAATTAGGTACCCGGGTAAATCCTTCCATTGCTAATTATGTACCACTGACGATGCTAACTACTTCTCCCATGCTAAATAGATTCCCGACGGTCTCTATTCTTCTCTCATGATAATTAGATACCCTAGTGACCTTAACTACCATTCTATTGATAATCAAGTATCCTGAAGACGCTAACATCCTCTCCTATATTAATTAGGTACCGTACTATAACTAACTACGTTTCTGTTGCTAATTATGTTCCCTGACGATCATAACTACCTTTCCCATGCTATTTAGGTATCCTAACGAGCCCTAACTTCCTCTCCCATGCTACTGCTTACTACTTCTCCCCTGCTAATTAGGTACGCTGATGATGTTTACTATCTCTCCCATGCTAATTAGGTACCCTGATGGTGTTTACTACCTCTCCCATGCTAATTAAGTACCCCTAATGATGCTAACTACCTTTCTATTACGAGCACAGGTGTAGCCTTGTGGCCTGTACACCTGCTTGTAGCATATTAAGGTAGCAATCAGGAACTAGCAAAAGTCAGCAGACCAGACTTGTGGTAAGTCTGCTAGTGTTTCTTCGAGCCAATCACAAGGGGCCCTGACTGCTATACTGGTCACACGCCCATATAAGCATGCCAAACTTTCCCATGCTAATTACGTACCCTGACGACCCCAACTAACTTTCCCATGCTAATGCCTTACCTAATTACTTCTCTCTCTCTCAGTTACCTGAGCAAGCCGGGGGCATTAGGAGCCTGTACCCACAATCCCCTGGGCAACATGATGGTAATATCTACGTAGGTACCACCAAGAACATGATTCTTGAAGGATCCCTACAGCGTCGCTTCAATCAGGTACCTATTTAATTCATTGATTTGTGTGAAGTACCTAATTAACCAACAAGGTTCAACAAGGTATCTAACTACCCAACCAGGTACCAAATTAACCAACTAGGTTACACTAGGTACCAATTTAAAAGATTTGTGAAGTACCAAATTATTTTATTTATGTAAGGTACCTAACAAAGGGTGAGTGGTGCACTTCGGAGTCTGAGGAGACAAAGAACTTTGTCCATGGAAGTAAAGAGGGGAATGTATGAGAGTATAGTTATACCAACACTCTTATATGGGTGTGAAGCATGGGTGATGAATGTTGCAACGAGGAGAAGGCTGGAGGCAGTGGAGATGTCATGTCTGAGGTCAATGTGTGGTGTGAATATAATGCAGAGAATTCGGAGTTTGGAAATTAGGAGGAGGTGCAGGATTACGAAAACTATTATCCAGAGAGCTGAGGAGGGGTTATTGAGGTGGTTCGGACATGTAGAGAGAATGGAACGAGACAGTGGAGGGAAGGCGGGGTAGGGGTCGGCCTTGGAAAGGTTGGAGGGAGGGGATAAAGGAGGTTTTGTGTGCGAGGGGCTTGGACTTCCAGCAAGCATGTGTGAGCGTATTTGATAGGAGTGAATGGAGACAAATGGTTTTTAATACTTGACGTGCTGTTGGAGTGTGAGCAAAGTAACATTTATGAAGGGATTCAGGGAAACCGGGCTGCCGGACTTGAGTCCTGGAGATGGGAAGTACAGTGCCGGCACTCTGAAGGAGGGGTGTTAATGTTGCAGTTTTATAACTGTAGTGTAAAGCACCCCTCTGGCAAGACAGTGATGGAGTGAATGATGATGAAAGTTTTTCTTTTTCGGGCCACCCTGCCTTGGTGGGAATCGGCCGATGTGTTAATAAAAGACTTAACTAACCACTAATTACTCATCCACATGCAAGGAAGTACCTAATTAACATTTGTGAGGTAACTAATTACCCAACAAGATACCTAATTAGATTTATATATGAGGTTCATAATTACGCAACCAATTTCAACCAGGTACCTAATTAACCAGGTTACACCAGGTGCTTAATTAATCAAATAATTAACCAGGTTACACCAGGTTCTTAATTATCTATTGTGACTATCAACAGCAACCAGTGTTGTCACTATCACAGGTGGTGTGGGGTCACAGTAACCAGCTGTGGGGTCTGGCAGTCAACCACACAGATGGTTCTCTCACCACAGCTGGCTACGACAAGAATATCATCAAATGGAAGAAGAACCACCTGGTGTGGCGGATCCAGGTGAGTAGTATCAGTTGAGTACTAGACAGGTGTGTACTGACCAGGTGTGTACTAGACATATGTGTATTGACAGGTGTGTACTAGACAGGTGTGTACTGACCAGGTGTGTACTAGACAGGTGTATACTGACCAGGTGTGTACCAGATGGGTGTATACTGACCAAGTGTGTACTAGACAGGTGTATACTGACCAGGTGTGTACTAGACAGGTGTATACTGACCAGGAGGAGACAGTCCTTAGCTTTCACCTATAGACCAACAAGCCTAACTAACCTCCACAGTGGAAAGATTGATGAAATCAATAATTGCCGAGGCTATTCGTAGCCACCTTAAAAGGCACAAATTGTAAATGGTCTAAATCGGACCGAAATGTCGTGGTAAGCTCCTCTGTCCAATATGTGGGTTATTTGTGTATTGCTCCAGTCATGGAATTGTGCCTTTCTCACTGGTATTTGAGGAGGTAGATCATGGTAATGATTGTAATACTGTATATATGGACTTCAGTAAGGCTTTTGATAGTACCACATCAGAGGTTATTGACGAAAGTCGAGGCACATTAAATAGAGGCGTGACTAACAGAGAAATCAGAGTGGGGAAGGTCACAAGAGGTGTGCCGCAGGGGTCAGTGTTGGGCCCTTTGTTGTTCACGATACACATAAACAACATAGACCAGGGAATAGTGCCATAAGCAAGGTTTGTCAATGGCACTTAAACAGGCCGTCAGATCAATTGCAGTTGAGACACTAGAGACTGATGCAGTGGTCAGAGAAGTGACACATGTAGTTTAATGCAAGACAAATGCAAAGTTCTAAACTTTGGACAGGAAAATAACCATGGTACTTATACACTAAATAATGTAGATCTTAATTACATTGAATTACATTGTGCAAGTCTTCGCAATAAAGCGAATAAAATTTTTGGCTTCATATCAAGAAGCGTAAATAACAGGAGTCCTCAGGTGGCCCGTGGCCTGGTGGTAAAAGCTCTCGGTTCACACGGTGAGGGTCCGAGTTCAATTCCCGGCGAAGGGATGGAAACATCGGACGTGTTTCTTTACACTGGTTGTCTATGTTCACACATCAGTAAAATGGGTACCTGGGTGTTAGTGGACTGGTGTGGGTCGCATCCTGGGACAAAACTGACCTAATTTGCGGGAAATGCTCAGCATAACAAGGGGCTTTCTATATAGTAGTATGTTACTGATGTCAGCTATGGTCTGTATACCTTGTACATGTACTGGTAGTAAATAAAGATATTATTATTATTATTATTATTGTTATTATATTATTCAACTGTTCAACTGCCTCCCAGCATACATCAGGGGGATTACCAACAAACCCCTGGCTGTCTTCAAGCAGGCACTGGACAGGCACCTAAAGTCGGTGCCTGACCAGCCAGGCTGTGGTTCGTACGTTGGACTGCGTGCGGCCAGCAGTAACAGCCTGGTTGATTAGGCCCTGATCCAACATGAGGCCTGGGCACAGACCGGGCCGCAGGGGCGTTGACCCCTGGAACTCTCTCTCCAGGTAAACTCCAGGTATATGTCCTTGGTTAGGCCTCTGGAAAAAGTACAAAGGAGGATGACAAAGTTGATCCCATGTATCAGAAATCTTCCCTATGAGGATAGACTGAGGCCCTGAATCTGCACTCTCTAGAAAGACGTAGAATTAGGGGGGATATGATTGTGGTGTATAAATGGAAAACAGGAATAAATAAAGGTGATGTAAATAATGTGTTAAAAGTATCTAACCAAGACAGGACTCTCAGCAATGGTTTCAAGTTGGAAAAGTTCAGATTCAGGAAGGATATAGGAAAGCACTGGTTTGGTAATAGAGTTGTGGATGAGTGGAACAAACTCCCGAGTACCCTCATAGAGGCTACAACTTTCCGTAGCATTAAAAATAGCTTAAAGAAGTACCTGAGTGGGTGTGGGTGAGTGTAAGTTAAACTTGCCTAGCATGGGTCAAAAGGCCTTATGCAGTGCTCCTTTCTTCTTATAATAATAATAATAATAATAATAATTATTATTATTATTTACTACATGTACATGGTATACAGACCATAGCTGACATCAATGACATACTACTATATAGAAAGCCCCTTGTTATGCTGAGCATTTCCCGCAAATTAGGTCAGTTTTGTCCCAGGATGCGACCCACACCAGTCCACTAACACCCAGGTACCCATTTTACTGATGGGTGAACATAGACAACCAGTGTAAAGAAACACGCCCAATGTTTCTATCCTCGCCAGGAATCGAACCCGGACACTCAACGTGTGAAGCGAGAGCTTTAGCCACCAGGCCACGGAGCACTTTTATATACTCGTGTATTTAACAGATGTGTACTGACCAGGTGTGTACTGACCAGATGTGTACTGACCAGGTGTTTACTGACCAGGTGTGTACTGACCAGGTGTTTACTGACCAGGTGTTTACTGACCAGGTGTGTACTAACCAGGTGTTTACTGACCAGGTGTGTACTGACCAGGTGTTTACTGACCAGGTGTGTACTAACCAGGTGTGTACTAACCAGGTGTATAGTGACCATTTGTGTAGTGGCCAGGTGTGTAGTGATCAGTTGTGAAGTGACCAGGCATGTAGTGACCAGGTGTGTAGCGACCACTTGTATTCTGACCAGGTGTGTAGTGACCAATTGTGTACTGAACAGGTGTGTAGTGACCAGGTGTGTTATCAGTATGGTTGTTACAGTGTGAGAATGGTTGATACAGTGCCAGTATGGTTGTTACAGTGTCAGTATGGTTGATACAGTGCAAGTATGGTTGTTACAGTGCCAGTATAGTTATTACAGTGTCAGTATGGTTGTTACAGTGTCAGTATAGTTGTTACAGTGTCAGTATAGTTGTTACAGTGTCAGTATGGTTGTTACAGTGTCAGTATGGTTGTTACAGTGTCAGTATGGTTGTTACAGTGTCAGTATGGTTGTTACAGTGTCAGTATGGTTGTTACAGTGACAGTATGGTTGTTACAGTGCCAGTATGGTTGTTACAGTGCCAGTATGGTTGTTAGTGTCAGTATGGTTGTTAGTGTCAGTATAGTTGTTACAGTGTCAGTATGGTTGTTACAGTGTCAGTATGGTTCTTACAGTGTCAGTATGGTTCTTACAGTGTCAGTATGGTTGTTACAGTGTCAGTATGGTTGTTAGTGTCAGTATAATTGTTACAGTGTCTGTATGGTTGTTACAGTGTCAGTATGGTTGATACAGTGTCAGTATAGTTGTTACAGTGTCAGTATGGTTGTTAGTGTCAGTATGGTTGTTACAGTGTCAGTATGGTTTTTACAGTGTCAGTATGGTTGTTAGTGTCAGTATGGTTGTTACAGTGCCAGTATGGTTGATACAGTGTCAGCATAGTTGTTACAGTACCAGTATGGTTGATACAGTGTCAGTATGGTTGTTAGTGTCAGTATGGTTGTTACAGTGTCAGTATAGTTGTTACAGTGTCAGTATGGTTGTTACAGTGTCAGTATGGTTGTTAGTGTAAGTATAGTTGTTACAGTGTCAGTATGGTTGTTACAGTGTCAGTATAGTTGTTAGTGTCAGTATGGTTGTTACAGTGTCAGTATGGTTGTTAGTGTCAGTATGGTTGTTACAGTGTCAGTATGGTTGTTACAGTGCCAGTATGGTTGTTACAGTGTCAGTATAGTTGTTACAGTGCCAGTATGGTTGTTACAGTGTCAGTATGGTTGTTACATTGCCAGTATGGTTGTTAGTGTCAGTATGGTTGTTACAGTGTCAGTATGGTTGTTACAGTGTCAGTATGGTTGTTACAGTGTCAGTATAGTTGTTACAGTGTCAGTATGGTTGTTACAGTGTCAGTATAGTTGCTACAGTGTCAGTATAGTTGCTACAGTGTCAGTATGGTTGTTACAGTGTCAGTATAGTTGCTACAGTGTCAGTATAGTTGCTACAGTGTCAGTATGGTTGTTACAGTGTCAGTATGGTTGTTACAGTGTCAGTATATGTTACAGTGTCAGTATGGTTGTTACAGTGTCAGTATGGTTGTTACAGTGTCAGTATAGTTGCTACAGTGTCAGTATAGTTGTTACAGTGCCAGTATGGTTGTTACAGTGTCAGTATAGTTGCTACAGTGTCAGTATGGTTGTTACAGTGTCAGTATGGTTGTTACAGTGTCAGTATAGTTGCTACAGTGTCAGTATGGTTGTTACAGTGTCAGTATGGTTGTTACAGTGTCAGTATGGTTGTTAGTGTCAGTATCGTTGTTACAGTGTCAGTATAGTTGTTATAGTGCCAGTATGGTTGTTACAGTGTCAGTATAGTTGTTACAGTGTCAGTATGGTTGTTACAGTGTCAGTATGGTTGTTACAGTGTCAGTATGGTTGTTAGTGTCAGTATAGTTGTTGTGAATGAATGGTTCAGAGAACCGACGAGTTGAACAAATGTGACACCTACTACAACTGCTGCACCTCTCCTGTCTACAGTATATAAGCTTCCTCTGCTCATATGCTGTTATTCTATTCAAGATTGATGGACTGACAACCTCACACTCCTCCTGTTCTTCACGATTCTCCTTTGTATGGACTGATGAAGCCACTGTGTGGCGAAACGTTTCCTCAATAAAGATACCCAAGTGTTGCATATGTGTCTAATTTACCAGTATAGTTGTTACAGTGTCAGTATGGTTGTTACAGTGTCAGTATAGTTGTTACAGTGTCAGTATGGTTGTTACAGTGTCAGTATAGTTGTTACAGTGTCAGTATGGTTGTTACAGTGTCAGTATGGTTGTTACAGTGTTAGTATAGTTGTTACAGTGCCAGCATGGTTGTTACAGTGCCAGCATGGTTGTTAGTGTCAGTATGGTTGTTATTGTCAGTATGGTTGTTACAGTGTCAATATGGTTGTTACAGTGCCAGTATAGTTGTTAGTGTCAGTATGGTTATTGCCAGTATAGTTGTTACAGTGCCAGAATAGTTGGTACAGTGCCAGTATAGTTGTTACAGTGTCAGTATGGTTATTGCCAGAATAATTGTTACAGTGTCAGTATAGTTGTTAGTGTCAGTATGGTTATTGCCAGTATAGTTGTTACAGTGTCAGTATAGTTGTTACAGTGTCAGTATGGTTGCCACACTGACCAGTATGGTTGCCACACTGACCAGTATGGTTGTCACACTGACCAGTATGGTTGTCACACTGACCAGTATGGTTGACACACTGACCAGTATGGTTGTCACACTGACCAGTATGGTTGTCACACTGACCAGTATGGTTGTCACACTGACCAGTATGGTTGTCACACTGACCAGTATGGTTGTCACACTGACCAGTATGGTTGCCACACTGACCAGTATTGTTGTTACACTGACCAGTATGGTTGTCACACTGACCAATATGGTTGCCACACTGACCAGTATTGTTGTTACACTGACCAGTATTGTTGTCACACTGACCAGTATTGTTGTCACACTGACCAGTATGGTTGTCACACTGACCAGTATGGTTGCCAAACTAACCATGGTTGTTACAGGCCCAGAGTGAGTGTGTGAGTGTAGCAGTGCACCCACAAGGTGCCAGAGTGGCAGTTGGCACTGTTGATGGACACTTGGTCGTCATCAATAGTGACTCTGGTCAACACCTCACAACCATCCGTGTGTGTGCCTCACCTCTCTCCTGCCTGGCTTATAACCCAGGTGAGTGGCTTATAACCCAGGTGAGTGGCTTATAACCCAGTTAAGTGGCTTATAACCCAGGTGAGTGGCTTATAACCCAGGTGAGTGGCTTATAACCCAGGTGAGTGGCTTATAACCCAGGTGAGTGACTTATAACCCAGGTGAGTGGCTTATAACCCAGGTGAGTGACTTAGTGTACTGCTTTGTGGCTTATAATCCAGGTGAGTGGCGTATAACCCAACTCAATGACTTATTACCCCAGCCAGTGACTTATAACACAGGTGAGTGGCTTATAACCCAAGTGAGTGGCTTATAACCCAGGTGAGTGGCTTATAACCCAGGTGAGTGGCTTATAACACAGGTGAGTGACTTATAACCCAGGTGAGTGGCTTATAACCCAGGTGAGTGACTTATAACCCAGGTGAGTGGCTTATAACCCAGGTGAGTGGCTTATAACCTAGGTGAGTGGCTTATAACCCAGGTGAGTGGCTTATAACCCAGGTGAGTGGCTTATAACCCAGGTGAGTGACTTATAACCCAGGTGAGTGGCTTATAACCAAGGTGAGTGGCTTATAACCAAGGTGAGTGGCTTATAACCCAGGTGAGTGGCTTATAACCCAGATGAGTGACTTATAACCCAGGTGTGTGGCTTATAACCCAGGTGAGTGGTTTATAACCCAGGTGAGTGGCTTATAATCCCGGTGAGTGGCTTATAACCCAGGTGAATGGCTTATGACCCAGGTGAGTGGCTTATAACCCAGGTGAGTGGCTTATAACCCAGGTGAGTGGCTTATAAACCAGGTGAGTGGCTTATAACCCAGGTAAATGGCTTATGACCCAGGTGAGTGGCTTATAACCCAGGTGAGTAATAACCCAGGTGAGTGGCTTATAACTAAGGGAGTGATTTATAACCCCCAAGTGAGTGGTTTAGTGTACTGGAGTTGCTTGTAACCCAGATGAGTGGTTTGTATCCCAGGTGAGTGGCTTGTATCCCAGGTGAGTGGCTTATATCCCAATTGAGTGGCTTATATCCCAGGTGAGTGGTTTAGTGTTCTGCTGAGTGGTATATAACCCAGATGAGTGGCTTATAACCTAGACCACGGTGACTTAACCCAGCATTATTTTACATATTTTAGACACTTTAATACCCATTTTCAGGGAATTTCGGGCATTTTCAATGCCTATCTTCGAGTTATTTACGAATTCGTATCAATTACGAATGTTTACAGAGCAATAAAGTTCCTTGACGGCTCAGAGTACCAAGTCGGGCATTTATAGGCTATTTTTGGAATTTAAATGGCCATTTTAAGGGTATTTGGGGCATGCTACATCTTACATATACATTTCAACGTTCTCACAGGTGGCGAACTGCTAGCGATAGGCACCCAGAACGGCTCAATCTACCTATATAGAAGCAGCAAAGACGGCTTTGTTTACACCAGGTGTGGGAAGCTGACCGGCACTCAGTCATTGTCGGCGCTAGACTGGTCCACCTCAGGACGGTATCTACAGTCAACCTCTACTGACTACGATGTCATCTACTGTGAGTACCTGTCTATCTCTACCTGTCTATGTAGTGCTGTCTACCTCTGCCTGTCTATGTAATGCTGTCTACCTCTGCCTCTATGTAGTGATGTCTACCTCTGCCTGTCTATGTAGTGCTGTCTACCTCTGCCTGTCTATGTAGTGTTGTCTACCTCTGCCTATGTAGTGCTGTCTACCTCTGCATGTATGTAGTGCCGTCTACCTCTGCCTGTCTATGTAGTGCTGTCTACCTCTGCCTGTCTATGTAGTGCTGTCTACCTCTGCCTGTGTAGTGCTGTCTACCTCTGCCTGTGTAGTGCTGTCTACCTCTGCCTGTCTACCTCTACCTGTCTACGTAGTGCTGTCTACCTTCTATAACTTGTAACCTGGTCTAAACAGGAAAGCTATCTACTCTGAGTACATGTCAACCTCTACCTGTATACTGTGAAGTGCTATCTACCTCTCTAGATAGGTAGCAATTCGCAGTAGACAGGAAGAGGTCGGTACCTATCTATCATTATCTACCGCCTATAATCTCTAAACTGATCTACCTCAGGACGGTAGCTACAATCTACTGCTATCTACTGTGAGTACATATCTACCTCTACCTGTCTATGAAGTGCTGTCTACACCTCTCTAGTTTTCTATCAATCCCATCTAACTCTCTAAGTACCTACCTACCCTTATCTATAGGACGGCATCTGTCTACTTCTGCTAATATATCTACTTAGAGTATTCTAGGTGACTACACCTCCCATTACCCTGGTAAACAGGAGCCTGGTAGGCCGTTATGTACCCTATTTGGCCTATTATCGAGAAGCAAAGGTCGGTACCTCTCTGCCTTATCATCTAACCCATCATCTACCCTATTACCTGGAGGGTGTTTCAGGGGTCAACACCCCCGCGACCCGGTCCATGACCAGGCCTCGTGGTGGATCAGGGTCCGATCAACCAGGCTGTTACTGCTAGCCACACGTAAACCAACGTACGAACCACAGCCCGGCTGGTCAGGTACTGACTTTAGGTGCCAGTCCAGTGCCTTCTTGAAGACAGCCAGGGGTCTATTGGTAATCCCCTCTTATGTATGCTGGGAGGCAGTTGAACAGTCTTGGGCCCCAGACACTTATTGCCGCAAAAACGGAAAATAATAAATACTTAACATATTTTACTTCACAAAAAATGTACAAACATGAAACTGTGACATACATGTACGACCAGACTTGCAAGTCAGTCTGCCAGTGTTGTTCCACGTGTCCCAGACATACACATCAATACAGTTACATAACTTATCATACATAGCAGCATAGCCTGTGATTGGCTGGGTGAACCCAGCTGTCAGTATAACAGGTGGGTTCCCCCTGTTATACTCTTTTAGTTATTGGTTGGGAGGTCTATGTGGGTGTGTAACATACTCTAGCATACCACATAAATAATAACGTATAACATAGCAATGCATAACGCACGTTATTGTGTTTACAGGGAGTGTGGGAGAACTAACACGCATCAAGAACGCTCTGGAGGTTAGGAATGAAACCTGGGCCTCTCAGACCTGTCCACTAGGTTATCTAATTCATGGTGAGTTGTGTTGTTCTGTTTGTGTTGTGTGTGTTCTGTGTCTGTGTTCCGTGTTTGTGTTGTGTTGCTTGTTCTGTGTTTGTGTCGTTTGTTATGTTTGTTTTGTGTGCTGTTTGTTGTGACTGTTGTGTTTGTGTTGTCTCTTGTACTGTGTTCTGTGTTTGTGTTGTCTCTTGTACTGTGTTCTGTGTTTGTGTTGCCTCTTGTACTGTGTTCTGTGTTTGTGTTGCTTATTCTGTTTGTGTTGTTTGTTTTGGTGTGTTTGTTCTGAGTTTGTGTTTCATGTATTGTGTTTTGTTTGTGTTACGTTTGTTTTGTGTTTGTGTTTTGTTTGTGATGTTTCTTGTGTTTGTGTGTGTCTCAACTAACACCCCTCTAACACCCAGCCTACTTTCACGGGGTCATCAGCCTACTCCACTAATTTAGACCAATCAAAACCGGTTCCATGTATATGGAGTGGAGGGAAGGACTCCAGTATACCTCCACTAACACCTCCGCCTCCACTTACAGGTATATGGAGTGGAGGGAGGACTCCAGTATACAGGTCACAGTGGACAGAGGACCGAGATCAGACATACTGGCAGCAGGCGACTCTGAAGGGTATATCAGAATATACAGGCAAGTATACACATCATACACAAACCATACACACCTTCAAGAACAGGTATGACAGTCATATACATGTACCTAGTACTGAGTACTAGTGCATGTCAACTAGTACTGAGTACTAGTGCAGGTCACATAGTATTGAGTACTAGTGCAAGTCACATAGTGCTGGATATTAGTGAAAATCACCTAGTACTGAATACTACTGGACACCTAGTACTGAGTACTACTGCAGGTCAGCTAGTGCTGAGTACTAGTGTAGGTCACAGTACTAAGTACTAGTGTAGGTCACAGTACTAAGTACTAGTGTAGGTCACAGTACTATGTACTAGTGTAGGTCACAGTACTATGTACTAGTGTAGGTCACAGTACTAAGTACTAGTGTAGGTCACAGTACTAAGTACTAGTGTAGGTCACATAGTACAGAGTACTAATGCAGGTCACCTAGTACTGAGTACTAGTGTAGGTCAAATAGTACTGAGAACTAGTGTAGGTCACATAGTACTGAGTACTATTGTAGGTCACAGTACTGGGTACTAGTGTAGGTCACATAGTAATAAGTACTAGTGTAGGTCACCTAGTACTGAGTACTAGTGCAGGTCACCTAGTACTGAGTACTAGTGTAGGTCACCTAGTACTGAGTACTAGTGGTCACATAGCACTGAGTACTAGTGTAGGTCACCTAGTACTGAGAGTACTGAGTACTAGTGTAGGTCAAAATACTGAGTACTAGTGTAGGTCACAGTACTGAGTACTACTGCAGGTCACGTAGTACTAAGTACTAGTGTAGGTCACGTAGTACTGAATACTAGTGTAGGTCACAGTACTAAGTACTAGTATAGGTCACATAGTACTGAGTACTAGTGTAGGTCACAGTACTGAGTACTAGTGTAGGTCACATAGTACTGAGTACTAGTGTAGGTCACATAGTACTGAGTACTAGTGCAGGTCACCTAGTACTGAGTACTAGTGTAGGTCACATAGTACTGAGTATAGTGTAGGTCACCTAGTACTGAGTACTAGTGTAGGTCACAGTAATGAGTACTACTGTATGTCACATAGTACTGAGTACTAGTACTCACCTAATTGTACTCACCTAATTGTGGTTGCAGGGGTCGAGACTCAGCTCCTGGCCCCGCCTCTTCGCTGTCTGCTACTGGGTCTCTGCTCTCCCTGCTCCATGAGCTTTATCATACCTTGTCTTAAAACTATGTATGGTAGGTCACCTAGTGCTGAGTACTAGTGTAGGTGACATAGTACTGAGTACTAGTGTAGGTGACATAGTACTGAGTACTAGTGTAGGTGACATAGTACTGAGTACTAGTGTAGGTGACATAGTACTGAGTACTAGTGTAGGTGACATAGTACTGAGTACTAGTGTAGGTGACATAGTACTGAGTACTAGTGTAGTGACAAGACCGAGACCAGTGAGGGACAAGCACTGAGCACCAGTGTAGGTGACTAGCACTGAGTACCAGTGCAGGTGACAAGCACTGAGCACCAGTGTAGGTGACATAGCACCGAGCACTAGTGAGGTGACATAGCACTGAGTACAGTGTAGGTGACATAGCACTGAGCACAGTGCAGGTGACATAGCACTGAGACAGTGTAGGGACATAGCACCGAGCAATAGTGAGCGCTGACAAGCACCGAGCACCAGTGTAGGCGACATAGCACCGAGCACCAGTGCAGGCGACATAGCACCGAGCACTAGGTAGGCGACAAGCACCGAGCACCAGTGCAGGCGACATAGCACCGAGCACCAGTGTAGGTGACATAGCACCGAGTAACAGTGAGGTGACATAGCACCGAGCACCAGTGTAGGGGACATAGCACCGAGCACCAGGTAGGTGACAAACACCGAGACCAGGTAGGGGACATAGCACTGAGCACCAGTGTAGGTGACATAGCACCGAGCACTAGTGTAGGCGACATAGCACCGAGTACTAGTGTAGGTGACATAGCACCGAGTACCAGTGTAGGTGACATAGCACTGAGCACTAGTGTAGGTGACATAGCACCGAGTACCCAGTGTAGTGACATAGCACCGAGCACAGTGAGGTGACATAGCACCCGAGCAAGTGAGGGACATAGCACCGAGTACCAGGTAGGTGACATAGCACCGAGCACCAGTGTAGGTGACATAGCACCGAGCACCAGTGTAGGTGACATAGCACCGAGCACCAGTGTAGGTGACATAGCACCGAGCACCAGTGCAGGTGACATAGCACCGAGTACCAGTGAGGGTGACATAGCACCGAGCACCAGTGCAGGAGACAAGCACCGAGTACCATGCAGGGAGACATAGCACCGAGTACCAGTGCAGGTGACATAGCAACCGAGTACCAGTGTAGGTGACATAGCACCGAGCACTAGTCAGGGACATAGCAACCGAGCACATGCAGGCGACATAGCACCGAGACCAGTGCAGGACATAGCACCGAGCACAGTGTGTTGACACAGCACCGAGCACCAGGTAGAAGGGACATAGCACGAGCACAGTGCAGGTGACATAGCACTGAGCACCAGTGTAGGTGACATAGCACCGAGCACCAGTGCAGGCGACAAACACCGAGCACCAGTGCAGGGCACAGCACGAGCACCAGTGCAGGACATAGCACCGAGCACCAGTGCAGGTGACATAGCACCGAGCACCAGTGTAGGCACATACACACCGAGGGACAGTGACAGGCAACAAGCACTAACAGGTACATAGCACGGCACTATGTAGGTACAAGCACTGAGTTAGCAGGTGACATAGACCGAGCACAGTGCAGGGGACAAGACCGAGACCAGTGTAGTGACATAGCAATGAGCACAGGAGCGCTAGCACCGAGCAATGGGTGCTAGGTGACAAGCACCCAGCACCAGGAGGGCAAGACCGAGACCAAAAGACAAGCACCGAGACAGGGAGGGGGGCCCCTAAAAGAGACAGGGGAAAAGACCGAGAAAGTGAGGGACAAGACCGAACCCGGGGGACAAGCACCGAACCCCCTGTGGGACAACAGCACCGGGGGAAAAGCATGACTTAGCAACCGAGTACCATAGGGGAAAAAACGAACCAGGAGGGTTTAAAAAAGACCGGAAAAAATTGTGAAAAGAGCACAGGGGACATAGACCGGGATAGGGGTGACAAGCAGAGCACCAGTGGGGACAAACGAGAATAGGGCAAACACGAGACCAGAGGCGACACAGCCCCAGAAGTGAGGGACAAGAGAGCACCAGGGGGGAACAGCAAATGGAGGCCAAAAGAAGGCAGGGACAAAACCGAGACCAGGAGGGACAAAAAGGCACCAAATTAGGGAATAACCGAACCAGTGGCATAGCACCAGACAGGTAGGGCAAGCACCGAGACAGGGGGGTACTAGACTAGTAAGTGGGTACGACGAGACTAGAGGGACATAGATGAGTCCCAGTGTAGGTCACATAATACTAGTATAGGTCACAGTACTGAATACTACTGCAGGTCACGTAGTATTGGTACTAGTTTAGGTCACCTAGTACTGAGTGTTAGCGCAGGCCACCTAATATTGAGTACTAGTGCAAGTAACCTAGTACTAAGTATTAGTGTAGGTCACCTAGTACTGAGTACTAGTACAGGTACGCCTATCCCGAGAATGAGAGAGATGCCTCTAGGTGGCGTCTCACATGAGGGGGTAGTGACGTCACAGGTTGAAAGGGAGTCTAAATATAATATAGCTGGTACATATGACAGTACTGAGTACTAGTGCAGGTCACCTAGTACTGAGTATTAGTAAAGGTCACCTAATATTGAGTACTAGTGCAAGTCACCTAGTACTGAGTATTAGTGGTCACCTAGTACTGACTACTAGTGCAGGTCATCTAGTACTGAGTATTAGTGCAGGTCACCCAGTACTGAGTACTAGTGCAGGTCACAGTGCTGAGAACTAGTGCAGGTCACCTAGTACTGAGTACTAGTGGATGTCACCTAGTGCTGAGTACTAGTGCAGGTCACCTAGTACCAATTACTACTGCATGTCATTTAGTACTGAGTACCAGTGCAGGTCACCTAGTACTGAGTAGTACTAGTGCAGGTCACCTAGTACTAAGTGATAATGCAGGTCACCTAGTACTAAGTGCTAATGCAGGTCACCTAGTACTAAGTGCTAATGCAGGTCACCTAGTATTAAGACGAACTTCACACAGGTATCCGGTACTGAGTACTAGTGCAGGTCACCTAGTAATAATAGTCTTGAACTCCACACAGGTACCCGGTACTGAGTACTAGTGCAGGTCACCCAGTACTGAGTACTAGTGCAGGTCACAGTGCTGAGAACTATTGCAGGTCACCTAGTACTGAGTACTAGTGGATGTCACCTAGTGCTGAGTACTAGTGCAGGTCACCTAGTACCAATTACTACTGCATGTCACTTAGTACTGAGTACCAGTGCAGGTCACCTAGTACGGAGTAGTACTAGTGCAGGTCACATAGAACTAAGTGCTAATGCAGGTCACCTAGTATTAAGACGAACTCCACACAGGTATCCGGTACTGAGTACTAGTGCAGGTCATCTAGTACTAAGTGCTAATGCAGGTCACCTAGTATTAGGACGAACTCCACACAGGTATCCGGTACTGAGTACTAGTGCAGGTCACCTAGTAATAATAGTCTTGAACTCCACACAGGTACCCGGTACTGAGTACTAGTGCAGGTAACCTAGAGTACAAGGTGTACTCTTCCTGCATCTCAGTACTCAGATTCTCTCACACTGACAACTTCATGTACTCTGCTGGAGGTTCTGACGGCGCTTTAATGAGATGGAGTGTCACCTAGGAGTCACCTAGATGGAGGGTCACCTAGGAGTCACCTAGATGGAGGGTCACCTAGACGGAGTCACCTAAATGGAGTCTCACCGAGATGGTTACCTAGACGGAATCACCTAAATGGAGTCTCACCTAGATGGTTACCTGGTTTGAGTCATCTAGATGGAATCACCTAGATGGAGTTATCTAGATGGAGTCATCTAGTGGGAATCACCTATATGTAGGCTACAAAGATGGTCACCTAGTCACGTAGATGGTCACCTAGATGGAGTCACCTACTAGATGGTCTCCTAGATGGAGCCACCTACTAGATGGTCTCCTAGATGGAGCCACCTACTAGATGGTCACCTAGATGGAGTCACCTACTAGATGGTCACCTACTAGATGGAGTCACCTACTAGATGGTCACCTACTAGATGGTCACCTAGATGGAGTTACCTACTAGATGGTCACCTACTAGATGGTCACCTAGATGGAGTCACCTACTAGATGGTCACCTAGATGGAACTGTTATATATTAAGCAATAAATTTGTAATAACTTAGAAATTAGCTTAGAAATTTTTTGACTTAGAAATCTACGAATTCCATTGATTTAGAAATCTAACTTAGATTTATATTGACTTTAAATATATGAACTTAGAACCCTAACTTAGAATTCTACTGGTTTAGAAATCTAACTTAGAATTCTGACTTAGAAATCTAAATTAGAAATACAGTATCTTCGAAACCTAACTTAGAATTCTATTGACTTAGGAATCTAACTTAGAAATATACTAAGTTAGAAATCTTAGAAGTCTATTTTAGAATTCAAGTGACTTAGAAAATTAACTTAATATCTATTAACTTAGAAATCTACCAACTTTGAAACCTAATTTAGAAATCTATCTTAGAATTCTATTGACTTTAGAAATCTATCTTAGAATTCTATTGACTTAGAAATCTATCTTAGAATTCTATTAGCAGACACAAATTTTTATCTAATTTAGAAAATACAATTCTAGGTCTAGAATTCTTACCATTGTAGGCCTAAGAAGGCTCGAAACTCTTAAGGGTCCCAGACCCTTACGACTAGTAGTCCAGGACCATTGTCTGGACAATAATAGTGGTCCTGGACATTGCCTGGACAATACTAGTAGTCCTGGACCATTGTCTAGACAATACTAGTGGTCCAAGACCATTGTCTAGACAATACTAGTGGTCCAGGACCATTGTCTAGACAATACTAGTAGTCCAGGACCATTGTCTGGACAATACTAGTGGTCCTGGACATTGTCTGGACAATACTAGTGGTCCAGGACCATTGTCTAGACAATACTAGTGGTCCACGACATTGTCTAGACAATACTAGTGGTCCTGGATATTGTCTGGACAATACTAGTGGTCCTGGATATTGTCTGGATATTACTAGGGATCCTGGACACTGTCTGAACAATACTAGTGGTCCTGGATATTGTCTGGACATTACTAGGGGTCCTGGAAATTGTCTGGACAATACTAGTAGTCCTGGACATTGTCTGGACAATACTAGTGGTCCTGGATATTGTCTGGACAATACTAGTGGTCCTGGATATTGTCTGGACATTACTAGGGGTCATGGACATTGTCTGGACAATACTAGTGGTCCTGGATATTGTCTGGACATTACAAGGTGTCCTGGACATTGTCTGAACAATATTAGTGGTCCTGGATATTGTCTGGACATTACTAGGGGTCCTGGACATTGTCTGGACAATACTAGTGGTCCTAGACATTGTATGGACAATACTAGTAGTCCTGGACATTGTCTGGACAATACTAGTGGTCCTGGATATTGTCTGGACATTACTAGGGGTCATGGACATTGTCTGGACAATACCAGTGGTCCTGGGCCACTAGTATTGACTATACACAGGCTTTCCAAGATTGTATTTACTTACGATAGACAATAGATAGATATAACGTATCTATCTTGCTGGCAAGATAGACATTATACATATATATATATATATATATATATATATATATATATATATATATATATATATATATATATATATATATATATATATATATATATATATATATATATATATATATATATATATATATATATATATATATATATATATATATATATATATAAATTTTACAATAAAATCGGTACAGTGCTGAGTTTTTCTATTATTTCCTTCGTTATAGAATTGTGTAATCGTTGTGTATAGTGTATTGTGTATGATACAGTCTGGTGGATACAGTCTGATGGATACAGTCTGGTGGATACAGTCTGATGGATACAGTCTGGTGGATACAGTCTGGTGGATACAGTCTGGTGGATACAGTCTGGTGGATACAGTCTGGTGGATACAGTCTAGTGGATACAGTCTGATGGATACAGTCTAGTGGATACAGTCTAGTGGATACAGTCTGGTGGATACAGTCTGGTGGATACAGTCTGGTGGATACAGTCTGGTGGATACAGTCTGGTGGATACAGTCTAGTGGATACAGTCTGGTGAATACAGTCTAGTGGATACAGTCTGATGGATACAGTCTGGTGGATACAGTCTAGTGGATACAGTCTAGTGGATACAGTCTGGTGGATACAGTCTAGTGGATAGTCTGATGGATACAGTCTGGTGGATACAGTCTGATGGATACAGTCTGGTGGATACAGTCTGATGGATACAGTCTGGTGGATACAGTCTAGTGGATACAGTCTGGTGGATACAGTCTAGTGGATACAGTCTGGTGGATACAGTCTGGTGGATACAGTCTAGTGGATACAGTCTAGTGGATACAGTCTAGTGGATACAGTCTAGTGGATACAGTCTGGTGGATACAGTCTAGTGGATACAGTCTGGTGGATACAGTCTGGTGGATACAGTCTGGTGGATACAGTCTAGGTGGATACAGTCTAGTGGATACAGTCTGAGTGGATACAGTCTGAGTGGATACAGTTTGGTGGATACAGTCTGGTGGATACAGTCTAGTGGATACAGTCTGATGGATACAGTCTAGTGGATACAGTCTAGTGGATACAGTCTGGTGGATACAGTCTGGTGGATACAGTCTGGTGGATACAGTCTGGTGGATACAGTCTGGTGGATACAGTCTAGTGGATCAGTCTGGTGGATACAGTCTAGTGGATACAGTCTGGTGGATAAGTCTGATGGATACACTGGTGGATACAGTCTGATGGATACAGTCTAGTGGATACAGTCTGGTGGATACAGTCTAGTGGATAGTCTGATGGATACAGTCTGGTGGATACAGTCTAGTGGATACAGTCTGGTGGATACAGTCTGGTGGATACAGTCTGATGGATACAGTCTGGTGGATAGTCTGGTGGATACAGTCTAGTGGATACAGTCTGGTGGATACAGTCTGTGGATACAGTCTGGTGGATACAGTCTGATGGATACAGTCTGATGGATACAGTCTGGTGGATACAGTCTGATGGATACAGTCTAGTGGATAGAGTCTGGTGGATACAGTCTGGTGGATACAGTCTAGTGGATACAGTCTGGTGGATAAAGTCTGATGGATACAGTCTGAGGGATACAGTCTGGTGGATACAGTCTGATGGATACAGTCTGGTGGATACAGTCTGGTGGATACAGTCTGATGGATACAGTCTGATGCATACAGTCTGATGGATACAGTCTGGTGGATACGATCTAGTGGATACAGTCTGGTGGATACAGTCTGGTGGATACAGTCTGATGGATACAGTCTGATGGATACAGTCTGGTAGATACAGTCTTATGGATACAGTCTGGTGGATAGTCTGGTGGATACAGTCTAGTGGATACAGTCTAGTGGATACAGTCTGGTGGATACAGTCTGGTGGATACAGTCTGGTGGATACAGTCTGGTGGATACAGTCTGGTGGATACAGTCTGGTGGATACAGTCTGGTGGATACAGTCTGGTGGATACAGTCTGATGGATACAGTCTGGTGGATACAGTCTGATGGATACAGTCTGGTGGATACAGTCTGGTGGATACAGTCTAGTGGATAGTCTGGTGAGATACAGTCTGGTGGATACAGTCTGGTGGATACAGTCTGGTGGATACAGTCTGGTGGATACAGTCTGGATACAGTCTGATGATACAGTCTGATGTGGATACAGTCTGGTGGATACAGTCTGGTGGATACAGTCTAGTGGATACAGTCTGAGTGGATACAGTCTAGTGGATACAGTCTGATGATACAGTCTAGTGGATACAGTCTAGTGGATAGTCTAGTGGATACAGTCTGGTGATACAGTCTAGTGGATACAGTCTGTGGATACAGTCTGAGTGGATACAGTCTGGTGGATACAGTCTGGTGGATAGTCTAGTGGATACAGTCTGTGAAGTCTAGTGGATACAGAATCATCGATGATAGTCTAGTGGATACAGTCTTGATGGATACAGTCTATGGATACAGTCAGTGGATACAGTCTGGTGCATACAGTCTAGTGGATACAGTCTAGTGGATACAGTCTGGTGGATAGCTAGTGGTCAGGTGGATACAGTCTGGTGGATACGTCTAGTGGATACAGTCTAGTGGAACAGCATACAGTTTGGTGGATACAGTCTGGTGGATACATCTAGGATACAGTCTAGTGGATACAGTCTAGTGGATACAGTCTGTTGGATACAGTCTAATGGATACAGTCTAGTGGATACAGTCTGGTGGATAGTCTAGTGGATACAGTCAAGTGGATACAGTCTGGTGGATACAGTCAATATGTCTGGTGGATACAGTCTAGTGGATACAGTCTGGTGGATACAGTCTGGTAGATACAGTCTAGTGGATACAGTCTGGTGGATACAGTCTAGTGGATACAGTCTAGTGGATACAGTCTAGTGGATACAGTCTAGTGGATACAGTCTGGTGGATACAGTTTGGTGGATACAGTCTAGTGGATACAATCTAGTAGATACAGTCTAGTGGATACAGTCTGGTGGATACCGTCTGGTGGATACAGTCTAATGGATAGTCTGGTGGATACAGTCTAGTGGATACAGTCTGGTGGATACAGTCTGGTAGATACAGTCTAGTGGATACAGTCTGGTGGATACGTCTAGTGGATACAGTCTAGTGGATACAGTCTAGTGGATACAGTCTAGTGGATACAGTCTGGTGGATACAGTCTGGTGGATAGTCTAGTGGATACAGTCTGGTGGATACAGTCTGGTGGATACAGTCTAGTGGATACAGTCTGGTGGATACAATCTAGTGAATACAGTCTAGTGGATACAGTCTAGTGGATACAGTCTGGTGGATACAGTCTAGTGGATACAGTCTGGTGGATACAGTCTAGTGGATACAGTCTGGTGGATAGTCTAGTGGATACAGACTAGTGGAAACAGTCTGGTGGATATAGTCTGATGGATACTGTCTGGTGGATACAGTCGTGGATACAGTCTGAGTGGATACAGTCTGAGTGGATACAGTCTGGTGGATACAGTCTAGTGGATACAGTCTGGTGGATACAGTCTAGGGATACAGTCTGTGGATACAGTCTAGTGGATACAGTCTGGTGGATACAGTCTGTGGATACAGTCTGGTGGATACAGTCGTGGATACAGTCTGGTGGATACAGTCTGGTGGATACAGTCTGGTGGATACAGTTAGTGGATACAGTCTGGTGGATACAGTCTGGTGGATACAGTCAGGGATACAGTCTAGTGGATACAGTCTGTGGATACAGTCTGTGGATACAGTCAGGTGGATACAGTCTGGTGGATACAGTCTGGTGGATACAGTCTAGTGGATACAGTCTGGTGGATACAGTCTGGTGGATACAGTCTGGTGGATACAGTCTGGTGGATACAGTCTAGTGGATACAGTCTGGTGGATACAGTCTGGTGGATACAGTCTGGTGGATACAGTCTGGTGGATACAGTCTAGTGGATACAGTCTAGTGGATACAGTCTGGTGGATACAGTCTAGTGGATACAGTCTGGTGGATACAGTCTGGTGGATACAGTCTAGTGGATACAGTCTGGTGGATACAGTCTGGTGGATACAGTCTGGTGGATACAGTCTGGTGGATACAGTCTGGTGGATACAGTCTGATGGATACAGTCTGGTGATACAGTCTGGTGGATACAGTCTAGTGGATACAGTCTAGTGGATACAGTCTAGTGGATACAGTCTGGTGGATACAGTCTAGTGGATACAGTCTGTTGGATACAGTCTGGTGGATACAGTCTGGTAGATACAGTCTGGTAGATACTGTCTGGTAGATACTGTCTGTTAGATAGTCTATTTGATACAGTCTGGTTGATACTGTCTGGTTTATACAGTCTAGTGGATACGTCTGTGATAGTCTGTGATACAGTCTGGTGGATACAGTCTGGTGGATACAGTCTGATGGATACAGTCTAGTGGATACAGTCTGGTGATACGTCTGGTGATACAGTCTGTGGATACGTCTGGTGATACAGTCTGGTGATACAGTCTAGTGTACATCTGTGGATACAGTCTAGTGGATACAGTCTAGTGATACAGTCTAGGTACAGTCTGAGTGGATACAGTCTAGTGGATACAGTCTGTGATACAGTCTGGTGGATACAGTCTAGTGGATACAGTCTGTGGATACAGTCTGAGTAGATACAGTCTAGTGGATACAGTCTGAGTAGATACAGTCTGTGGATACAAGTGTCAGTAGTGATACAGTCTGGTGGATACAGTCTAGTGGATACAGTCTGGTGGATACAGTCTGGTGGATCAGTCTAGTGGATACAGTCAAGTGGATACAGTCTGGTGGATACAGTCTGAGTGGATACAGTCTGGTGGATACAGTCTAGTGGATACAGTCTGTGGATACAGTCTAGTGGATACAGTCTGAGTGGATACAGTCTAGTGGATACAGTCTAGTGGATACAGTCTGTGGATACAGTCTAGTGGATACAGTCTGTGGATACAGTCTGGTGGATACAGTCTATGGATACAGTCTGGTGATACGTCTGGTGATACAGTCTGTGATAGTCTGGTGGATACAGTCTAGTGGATACAGTCTGGTGGAACAGTCTAGTGGATACAGTCTAGTGGATACAGTCTGAGTGGATACAGTCAGTGGATACAGTCTGGTGATACAGTCTAGTGGATACAGTCTAGTGGATACAGTCTGGTGGATACAGTCGTGTAGTCAGGATACAGTCTGGTGGATACAGTCTGGTAGATACAGTCTAGTGGATACAGTCTGGTGGATACAGTCTAGTGATACAGTCTAGTGGATACAGTCTGTGGATACAGTCTAGTTGATACAGTCTGGTTGATACAGTCTGGTAGATACAGTCTGGTAGATACAGTCTGGTAGATATAGTCTAGTAGATACTGTCTGGTAGATACTCTCTGGTAGATACAGTCTAGTAGATACTGTCTGGTTGATACAGTCTGGCAGATCACAACAAAGACCACAACAATGTATCTACCACATCTGCTAGGAAAATGATAGGATGGATAATGAGAACCTTCAAAACTAGGGACGCCAAGCTCATGATGATGCTCTTCAAATCGCTTGTTCTCTCTAGGCTGGAATACTGCTGTACACTAACATGTAAGTGCAATATAACACCTAAATTACTGGGAATGGTTGAAATCCCTTGATTTGTATTCCCTGGAATGCAGGTGACGAAGAGTTAGTTTAATATGTTTATTATACACCCCATACCCATCCTGTGGGCGGTAGTCAACCAATACCTATCCTGTGGGCGGTAGTCACCCCATACCCATCCTTTGGGTGGTAGTCAAAAGATTACAGAGGTACATAATGGGTCCAGGGACTGGGCCCCAAAGTTTTGATAGCTGAGCAAGGTACAAAGGTAATGAACTCTAGGTAGATCTGGTCACAATCATGACCAAGTTACAAGGGTAATGAATCATCTACACGTCTATAAATAGTTACAATCATGAACAAATTATAAAGTAATGAGCCATGACAATATACATTTGGAAAATCCTAGAGGGATTAGTACCAAATCTGCACTCGAAAATCACTCCCTACGAAAGCAAAACACTCGGCAGTTGATGCAACATCCGCCTAATGAAAAGCAGGGGCTCCACGAGTATGATAAGAGACAAGCCAATATGTGTCAGGGGCCCAAGACTGTTCAACTGCCTCCCAGCATACATAAGGGGGATTACCAATAGACCCCCTGGCTGTCTTCAAGAAGGCGCTGGACAGGCATCTAAATTATTATAATTATTATCAAAAAGAAGCGCTATACCACAAGGGTCATACAGCGCAGACAGGCACCTAAAGTCAGTACTTGACCAGCCGGGCTGTGGTTCATATATAACGATATGTTATTTGGAGTGTTCCTGGAGGCGTGGTTGAAATGATAAGGCTTCGGAGGCTTCTTACTTTATTTGTAATAAAGGTGCGGGTAACAGGCTGCGTGTCTGTGGCCATGGCCAAGGGCCATGCCTTGCGAGAGGGAGACGAGTTAGGCCTGTTCTCTGAGTGTTGTCTGGGCGCCAAGTGAGAGTGGGCCAGGGCGGGTCTGGTAGACGTGGGTACGCCTACCAGGCTTGCCCTCTGGCGGAATACTATGGAAACTACCATGGCACGAAATATGAACTCAGCTGGCAGACAGCATGGCTGTCTATGCAGACAGTCAGGCTGTCTACACATACGTCGGGTTGCATGCAGCTAACAATAACAGCCTGGTTGATCAGGAACTGATCCACCATGAGGCCTGGTCACAGACTGGACCGCAGGGGCGTTGACCCCCCCCGGAACCCTCTCCAGGTATACTCCAGGTAACATAAGGTGTTTGGAGCAATGAGAGAATTAAATCTTAGGCTTGGAATTCTGTTTGTGGTTGATCGTCTATAGATTTTGTAGTATTGATTGTGTTTGTTGTTGACCGGTGACGTCAGGACCATTCACAAGTCACACTTACGACACACAAGTGTGTTGTCAGTGTGAATTTTGATATAGTGCAAGTCGGACAGAACCGTCGTCAAAAGGTTCCTCCTATGTGCGGGTTATTTATGTATTGTTCCAGTCACGGTATTGTGGCTTTTTATTCTACATTGATATTGTTACTGTCTTTCCTTACAACCATGACACTTGCTTACCTTGCCCCAAAGTTTAGGTTTGGGGCAAGAGTTGGTTAAAACAAATTAAAAAGTGCAATTACATATTGAGAACAAGTGTACGGGTTGTACTTATAACGGCTGCATCACGGCTGTTCACGTGATTTCCAACCTCTGCCCATGTGATCTGGCATCAGCCAATGATAGCCATTTGTGTTGTGGGGTTCTTTTCATAGATTTGGTAATATTAAACGATGAGCTTGGTTTTTGGTAGCGTTTAATGAGGCGTTGGATATATGGGAGCTGAGAGCCTATGCCTGTGTGTCTGTCCTGCACTGAGTCTCGATGGTAACTGAACACTAGGCCGCCTGGCGCTGAGGCATTCAAAAGGCAGGCCTATCATTGGCTGATGCCAGATCACATGGGCAGAGGTTGGAAATCACGTGAACAGCCGTGATGCAGCCGTTATAAGTACAACCCGTACACAAGTACTGAAGTGTGTAATAGCTGTTATTGGTACTACAGCTAAACCAAGTCTGACTTTTCCAGGAGCAGATGAAAGATTTTTTTTCACAGCAAAAAAAAAAAAAAAAAAAAAAGCAATGCTGTATGACCCTAGAGGGTTTAACGCTTGGTTTTGATAATAATCACAGCAAAATGGAACTTTATTTAGGGCTGCTTGAGCTCTTAAGTCAGTTTGATCTATATTTTTAACAGGACACATTTCGAAATATGGAAATTCTGGAAAAGGAAATCGTTCTCTGTCCTTAACCACCTGTGAGGAACTCATTGAATAAATGGCTCAAAAGGTCTACGAATTCATTATTGACGAAGTAAATTCTTCTGGTTATTTTAGCTTGTCAGTTGACTACGCCAGATCACACATAGATCAGTTAAGTGTTGTATTTTGAAAGAGAAGATGGGCAGCCTAGTGAAGGCTTTTTAACCTTTCTGGAACTAAAGTCGTACTGGTTAGGAAATGGCAGACCAAGTGTTATATTACTTAAAGTTTGTAGAGTAAATGTTTCAAAATGTAGAGGTCAGCCCTATGACAATGCTGCTAACATATCTCTTTGTTAGAAGTGGATGCAGCAAAATATTTTAGAAGACACAGACAGGGCCGCAGGGGCGTTGACCCCTGGAACCCTCTCCAGGTATACACCGTTTGCCCTGTGCAGCCCAGTCACTAAATCTAGTAGGAAAAAGTGTTATTGACTACTGTCAAGTTGCAGTTAATTTTTTCTCTACAATACATTTACGCTATACATTTTTTCCAGCCTCAACCAACCGGTGGAAAGTTCTTACTGACACCAGATGGGAGGCACATGCTATGATAACAGCAATTCTGAAGTTTTTCTGGAGGATTTAGACTGTCTAGCTAAAGACCAGTCACAGAAGAGAGACACTACGAGAGAAACAGACAATATTGCAAATAAGAATTTGTTTTTGTTGATCATGTGGGATGAAAGTTTGCACAAATTTCATAGAGCAAGTAAAGTTTTGCAAGAAGAGGATGTGAACCCAGAAACATGTTCATAGAGCAAGTCAAGTTCTGCAAGAAGAGAATGTGAACCCAGAAACATGTTCATAGAGCAAGTCAAGTTCTGCAAGAAGAGGATGTGAACCCAGAAACATGTTCATAGAGCAAGTCAAGTTCTGCAAGAAGAGAATGTGAACCCAGAAACATGTTCATAGAGCAAGTCAAGTTCTGCAAGAAGACGATGTGAACCCAGAAACATGTGCAGATCTGTATGAGTCATTAGCTGACCAATTATGCAGTATACGAGATGACTTTGAAAGATCTGAAACACTTGCAAAGGAAATACTGACAGATGTTGATGAAGTGCAGCTTAAACTGGTAAACATCAGAAAGTAGGTACCCAATGACGAAGATGCACCGGAAGTAAGTAGGTACCCAATGACGAAGATGCACTGGAAGTAAGTAGGTACCCAATGATGAAGATGTAACAGAAGTAGGTACCCAATGACGAAGATGCACCGGAAGTAAGTAGGTACCCAATGACGAAGATGCACTGGAAGTAAGTAGGTACCCAATGACGAAGATGCACCAGAAGTAAGTAGGTACCCAATGATGATGTACCAGAAGTAAGTACGTACCCAATGATGAAGATGCACCGGAAGTAGGTACCCAATGACGAAGATGCACCAGAAGTAAGTAGGTACCCAATGACGAAGATGCACCAGAAGTAAGTAGGTACCCAATGACGAAGATGCACCGGAAGTAAGTAGGTACCCAATGACGAAGATGCACTGGAAGTAAGTAGGTACCCAATGACGAAGATGCACCAGAAGTAAGTAGGTACCCAATGATGATGTACCAGAAGTAAGTACGTACCCAATGATGAAGATGCACCGGAAGTAGGTACCCAATGACGAAGATGCACCAGAAGTAAGTAGGTACCCAATGACGAAGATGCACCAGAAGTAAGTAGGTACCCAATGACGTAGATGCACCGGAAGTAGGTACCCAATGACGAAGATGCACCGGAAGTAAAGTAAAGTAAAGTAAATTTTATTTCGTTGCAGATTGCAGATTACATAGGTATTGGTTGTTACAATGTAAATTGAGTGCAAGTAGACCTGAATGCCAGAGATTTTAAAATTAAAATTAATCTTTATTTCTACCAGTACATGTACAAGGTATACAGACCATAGCTGACATCAGTGACATACTACTATATAGAAAGCCCCTTGTTATGCAGAGCATTTCCCGCAAATTAGGTCAGTTTTGTCCCAGGATGCGACCCACACCAGTCCACTAACACCCAGGTACCTGTTTTACTGATGGGTGAACATGGACAGCAGGTGTCTTAAGGAAACATGATCTAATGTTTCCAACTGTACGTGGGATCGAACCCGGACCTCAGTGTGTGAGCTGAGTGCGCTAGAAACCCATATGAGAAGAGGAGAGGTATTCTCTAGGTGTACAAAGAAATAGCAGACAGATTTTCTTCTCTAAGTGATGTACCAAATAATGTAGCTTCATCTACTGAAACTAAAAGGTATTCTCCAAAGCTAACTGATGCTTACCCAAAGTTAATTGATGCTTACCCAAAGCTAACTGATGCTTACCCAAAGTTAATTGATGTTTACCCAAAGCTAACTGATGCTTACCCAAAGCTAACTGATGCTTGCCCAATACATAAAGGAGATCAAACAGACCTGAATAACTATAGGCCAATATCTAACTTACCCATTCTCTCCAAAATCTTTGAAAAATTAATTCATAGGCAAATCTATTCCTACCTCATCTCCCACAACATACTCAACCCCTGTCAGTTTGGTTTCAGGAATAATAAAAACACAAATGATGCTATTATACACATGCTAGAAATAATATACACCGCTCTCGAGCAAAAAGAAATCCCAGTGGGAATCTTCATTGATTTACGTAAAGCTTTTGATACAGTTGACCATGATCTGTTACACTTAAAATTATCACACTATGGTATAAGAGGGCACTCCCTCAACTACCTAAAGTCATACCTTAGCGACAGAAGCCAATATGTGAACACAAATGGAGCTAACTCTTCCACACAAACAATTACAGTTGGTGTCCCACAGGGAAGTGTTCTTGGCTCACTTCTCTTTCTCATTTACATAAACGACCTACCAAATGCATCTCAACTACTCAAACCCATACTATTTGCAGATGACACTACATACGTCTTCTCTCACCCATGCCCAGTAATACTAGCCAACACTGTAAATGCTGAATTTCAGAAAATATCTACCTGGATGATGACTAACAAGCTTACTCTCAATGTTGATAAAAACAATTTCATTCAATTTGAGAACAGAGCTACAAATGTTCCACTTAACATAATGATAAACGGATCACTTGTCACAAAACTCACGGAGGGAAAATTCTTAGGAATCCACCTTGACAGTGGCCTCAAATTTCAGACACATATACAACAAATTTCCAAGAAAGTCTCCAAGACTGTAGGAATACTATCCAAGATAAGGTACTATGTTCCACAACCAGCTCTCCTTTCCCTTATCACTCACTCATTTACCCCAATCTCACCTATGGAATCTGTGCATGGGGCTCAACAACAATAAATCATCTCAGACCATTAATAAAACAACAAAAGGCTGCAGTCCGAATGATAACAAATTCCCACTCCAGACAACATACTCCACCAATATTCAAAAGTCTAAACTTACTCACCATACAAGACATCCATACTTTTTACAGTGCCTATTACATACATAGAACACTAAACTCAAATATTGACCCACCACTCAAAATTCTCCTTACCAACCTTAACAGGACACATGAACATAACACAGGGAACAGATCACTCTTTGATGTCCCACGGGTCCATCTCACACTATGCAAAAACACAATGCACATAAAAGGCCCAAAAATTTGGAATTCATTACCTATGATTACCAAAGAAACCCTGTCTGTACATCAATTCAAAACTGCTAAAAAACCACCTACTCACCCAAAACTAAATACACAATACAGTGGTCCCTCGGTTTTCGCCGAAAATTCGTTCCAGAATGCTGCTCAAGTGCCATTACCGAACAAATTTACTTCCTTAAGAAATAATGTCACGTAGGTTAGTCTATTGACCCCCAAAAATACACTTGCAACAGCACTTACGAAAATACACTTACATAAATGTTCGAGTTTGGAGATGCACGAAAACCGAGGGACCACTGTACTTAACATTACCTACAAAGTTAATAAATCACTTTCCACTACCTCAAAATAACAATTCACTGTGTACCTCTAGCCTCAAAACCCCTACATAATTGCTCAAAGAACAATAATTTCTCAAACATAATCTAGTGCAAATGTTGAAACTTATATCTCATAATGTATAAACTTGTTATAATTAATGCAACCTAATCTAACTTTGTTCCTACAGCATTACCAAATAAAGAAATCCATTCTTTATTTGGTTGCATTAATTATAACAAGTTTATACATTTATGAGATATAAGTTTCAACATTTGCACTAGATTATGTTTGAGAAATTATTGTTCTTTGAGCAATTATGTAAGGGGTTTTGAGGCTAGGAGAGTAACACAGTGAATAATGTTATTTTGAGGCAGTGGAAAGTGATTTATTAACTTTGTAGGTAATGTTAAGTACAGTGGTACCTCGAGTTACAAGCTTAATTCGTTCCAGACGGCTATTCAAGTGCCGATACCGAAGGAATTTTTTCCCATAAGAAATAATGAAAATTAGATTAATCCATTTCAGACCCCCAAAAATACACTTACAAAAGCACCTACAAAAATACACTTACATAATTGTTCGAGTTGGGAGCTGCTCGTAAGTAGAGTTACCACTGTATTGTGTATGTATTTAGTTTTGGGTGAGTAGGTGTTTTTTTTAGCAGAGTTTTGAATTGATGTACAGACAGGGTTTCTTTGGTAATCATAGGTAATGAATTCCAAATTTTTGTGCCTTTAATGTGCATTTCGTTTTTGCATAGTGTGAGATGGACCCAGGGGACATCAAAGAGTGATCTGTGCCTTGTGTTATGTTCATGTGTCCTGTTAAGGTTGGTAAGGAGAATTTTGAGTGGTGGGTCAATATTGCGCCCCTTGAACTGGGCCTCAATGTATATAATGTATATTTCAATTTTCTATAATTTTATATTGCGAATATTCTCAATTATAGCTAAATCGTTAATATTTTGCTTTATATTATTATTAGACTATTATTTAACTTAGCTATATATATTAGGTAGGATGTAATATTTTATGTTGTGCTCGAGAGTGTGTAGTAACTGCCTTGGTGTTGGCAAACGACTGTTACGCTGCCGGTGTCTAGTTGCTGGGAGGAGTCAGTCTCTGGACACACCTGAGCTGGGTGGTTGTTCCTCCTTCCTCTCTCTCTCTGGCCTGCTGACCTCGTCGAGTCAACACCACACTCCATTTCTTCTTGTTTTCTCGACATTAGACTCTGTTGGGTAGAGTATGCATTCCTGGGTGAGGCGAATCATACTTCTCAGGACTCTGTGTAACTCTGTTCACAGAGAATAGACTAGACAGTGATTTTTCAACGTAGTTCTGGGTTGTGTGTCACCTTGACACTCTTTGATAACTCAGGTCTCAAGCTATAGCTCTGGACCTAATTCGATAAGGCATCTGTGCACCGCCACAGTTTGGGATTGTTTATGCTGAACCTAGTTTCAGTAGTAAGGGAGTTTTATGACTGTTTTGGAGGATCTACTGATGGTCCCCAGTTAGGGTCGATTTTCTATCTCCTTGTTCCTGATGCTGTGTTGCTGTTGCCTGTTATAGTGCTGTTCTGCGAAGTGGTCATTTTACTAGACAATCAAGCTGTTCTGGTTGTCAATTTGTTAGTACAGCTAGCTTATGAGAAGTTGTTCTGTCTTACACTGGTTGAGTCGAGTTATACTTAGTTACCGGGAGCACACTCGTACACACATTTATTATTATTTGTATATATTATTGTTATTACTGACATTGTACCTGATGGTACTTCTGAGTCATTTATATATATGTGCCCTCAGCACAGACTTATTGTATATGAGAGCAGTGTAGGAGTTACCCTCCTAATTAAACTCTTAATTGATATCTTAATTAATATCTTTATATTTGATTTACTTTGCTACCCTAGATTTTCTCACTTTAATAATAAACCTTTTAAATATATATGTATGGTTAGTACCCTATCAGTTGCAATCCCCTTAATCTATAATATATGTCGGATAACTGAACCAGGATACTGACTTTGTTGCAAAAGCCCAGTAACAGGCTGGATGCTAGAAGGGTTTTCCTTTCTAATGTTCACTGGAGATATCTATTATTAATA
>WNWK01015561.1:0-47501 GCA_009830355.1 Cherax destructor
TAACTAGTATCTACTACAGTGTATAATATTAAGGTATTAAATGGACCCCAATGTAAATATGTCCCTGTCTGACTTTTTGGGTTATCCTGGGTTTTCTACACATATGCTGCTATGTATGAAAATCTATGTAACTGTATTTGTGTATACGTGAATAAACTTACTTACTTACTTACTATAACGGAAGGGATAGACTCAGAAGTGTCCCTATTTGCAGATGATGTGAAGTTAATGAAGAGAATTAAATCAGATGAGGATCAAGCAGGACTACAAAGGGATCTGGATAGGCTGCAAACCTGGTCCAGCAACTGGCTCATCGAATTTAACCCCGCCAAATGCAAAGTCATGAAGATCGGGGAAGGACAAAGAAGACTGAACACAGAGTTTAGGCTAGGTGGCAAAAGACTGCAAACTTCATTCAACGAAAAGGATCTTGGGGTGAATATAATACCGAGCACATCTCCAGAGGCGCTCATCAACCAGATAACTGCTGCAACATATGGGCGCTTGGCAAACTTAACAACAGCATTCCGAAACCTCGGTAAGCAATCGTTCAAGACTCTGTACACCGTGTACATAAGTCCCATATTGGAGTATGCAGCACCAGTTTGGAACACACACCTGGTCAAGAAAGTCAAGAAATAAGAGAAATTTCAAAGGTTTACAAGACTAGTGACAGACCTAAGGGAAATGTCATAAGAAGAAAGGTTAAGGGATATCCGCCTGACGAGACTGGAGGACAGGAGGTTTAGGGAACACATGATAACGACATAAAATATTGCGAGGAATTGACAAGGTGGACAGAGACAGGATGCTCCAGAGATGGGACCCAGAAACAAGGGGCTGCAATTGGAAGTTGAAGACTCAGATAAGTCAGAGGGATGTTAGGAAGTATTTCTTCAGTCATAGAGTTTTCAGGAAATGGAATAGTCTGGAAAGTGAAGTAGTGGAGGCAGGTACGACACAAAGCTCTAAGAAGAGGTACAGTAAAGCTCATGGAGCAGGGAGAAAGTGGACCAGCGAAAAGGCGGGGTGAAGAGCTGTGACTCGACATCTTCAATCACAAATAGGTAAGCACATACACACATACTGGAGGACACGTTAGTTGAGGTGGCGAGAAGAGCTCACACGGGTAGAGCAAAGTTACTAGTTATGGGTGATTTCCATCACACGAAGATTGATTGGGAAAATCTGGAGCCACATGGGGGTTCCGAAACATGGAGAGCCAAAATACTGGATGTGGTACTCGAAAACCTCATGCCTCAACATGTTAGGGACACTACCAGAAAAAGAGGTGAGGATGAACCAGCAAGACTGGACTTCGCATTCACCTTGAGTAGATCGGACATTGAGGGCATCATATATGAAACGCCCCTTGTAACTAGTGATCACGTGGTTCTGAGTTTTGAATACATAGTACAGTTATAAGTGGAGAGGGTAACAGGAGTAGAATGGGAAAAGCCAAACTACAAAAGGGAAAACTTCGCAGGCATGAGGAACTTCTTGCAAGAGGTTCAGTGGGAAAGAGAATTGGTAAGAAAATCAGAAAACGAAATGATGCATTACGTGACAACAAAATGCAAGGAGGCAGAGGAGAGGATTGTTCCCAAGGGCAACAGAAGTAATGAGAAGACCAGAACGAGTCCTTGGTTCACCCAAAGATGTAGCTGTGCTGGAGAATGGAAAAGTACAGAAGACAAAGGACCCAGTAAAATAATAAGATTAGTCGAAGAGCCAGAAACGAGTATGCACAGATAAGGAGGGAGGCCCAGCGACAGTACGAATCGAAAGTCAAGTCTGACCCGAAACTGCTGTATAGCCACATTAAGGGGGAAGACAACAGTCAAAGACCAGGTGATCAGGCTGAGGAAAGAAGGTGGGGAACTCACAAGAAACGATCAAGAGGTATGTGAGGAGCTCAACACGAGATTACGAGATTTAAGGCAGTATTTACAGTGGAGACAGGAAGGACTCTGGGGAGACAGAACAGAGGAAGACACCAACAATGAATATACCAACAAGTGTTGGAGGCCATACACACAACTGAGGAGTTGAAGAAGCTGCTCAGTGACCTTGATACCTCAAAGGCGATGGGACCGGACAATATCTCCCCGTGGATCCTTAGAGAGGGAGCAGAGATGCTGTGTGTGCCACTAACCACAATCTTCAACACATCCCTTGAAACTGGGCAACTACCTGAGTTATGGAAGACGGCAATATAGTCCCCATTTTTAAGAAAGGAGACAGAAACGAGGCACTAAACTATAGACCAGCGTCACTGACGTATATAGTATGCAAAGTCATAGAGAAGATTATTAGGAGACTAGTGGAGCACCTGGAACTGAACAAGATTATAAACGACAACCAGCACGGATTCATGGAAGGCAAATTCTGTGTCACAAACCTTCTGGAGTTTTATGACAAAGAAACAGAAGTAAGACACGAGAGAGAGGGGTGGGTTGATTGCATTTTCTTGGACTGCAAGAAGGCCTTTGACACAGTTTCTCACAAGAAATTAGTGCAGAAGCTAGAGGATCAGTCGCGTATAACAGGAAGGGCAATGCAATAGATAAGAGAATACCTGACAGGCAACAACGAGCCATGGTACGTGATAAGGTATTGTTGGGTATCAACAATACCTTATCACGCACTAGTGATAAGGTATCACAGAGGGCGCCTGTGACGAGCGAGGCTCCATAGGGGTCAGTCATAGGACCAGTGCTATTTTTGGTATATGTGAATAACATGATGGAAGGGATAGACTCAGAAGTGTCCCTGTTCGCAGATGATGTGAAGTTAATGAGGAGAATTAAATCAGATGAGGATCAGGCAGGACTTCAAAGAGACCAGGACAGGCTGGACATCTGGTCTAGCAACTGGCTTCTCGAATTTCACCATGCAAAATGCAAAGTCATGAAGATCGGTGAAGGGCAAAGAAGACCGCAGACAGAGTACAGGCTAGGTGGCCAAAGGCTGCAAACCTCGCTCAAGGAGAAAGATCTTGGAGTGAGTATAACACCGAGCACGTCTCCGGAAGCACACTTCAACCAGATAACTGCTACAGCATATGGGCGCCTGGCAAACCTGAGAATAGCGTGTCGATATCTTAGTATGGAATCGTTCAAGACACTGTAAACCGTGTACATCAGGCCCATACTAAAGTATGCAGCACCAGTTTGGAACCCACACCTCGTCAAGCACGTCAAGAAATTAGAGAAAGGGCAAAGGTTTTCGACAAGGTTAGTTCTAGAGCTAAGAGGAATATCCTACGAAGAAAGGCTAAGGGAAATCGGCCTGACGACACTGGAGGACAGGAGGGTTAGGGGAGACATGATAACGACATACAAAATACTGCGTGGAATAGACAAGGTGGACAGAAATAGGATGCTCCAGAGAGGGGACACAAAAACAAAGGGTCATAATTGGAAGTTGAAGACTCAGATGAGTCAGAGGGATGGAGGATGACTCATGATTGGAGGGTGACTCATGACTGGAGGATGACTCATGACTGGAGGATGACTCATGACTGGAGGATGACTCATGACTGGAGGATGACTCATGACTGGAACGTGACTCATGTCTAGAGTTTGACTCATGACTGGAGGGTGACTCATAACTGGAGGATGACTCATGACTGGAGTTTGACTCATGACTGGAGGATGACTCATAGCTGGAGAATGACTCAAGACTGAAGCATGAGTCATGACTGGAGGATGACTCATGACTGGAGAATGACTCATCAACTTTACTTTTTCACAAATGTTGTGGTTTGCTGAAGATAAAACTCACTCTGTCACTGGGGGGCATAAGTCCCAATTTGTCAATTTTAATAAATAAAGCAATATTCATTCTTTATTTAATAACTAACGAAAGCTTCTTCTGATTGGCTTCAAAGTGTTATTGACGATACATTTCAAAATAAAAATAGTAACTCACAAGGTTAGTCTAAATATGCAAAAAAATAAAATTTTACTGAAATAGCTATAATAATGCGAGAATTTTTTTTTTCTACTTGGCTTAAATTTTTTAATACTGGTTGTCTTTATTAAAGGATTTTGTGTTAATTTTGAGCTGTGTCTGTGCCAATTTATAATTTTTTATCAATTTTATCAAACTAGATTTTACCAGAAATAAAAATAAAATGTTTATTTTTTCAGGAATGAAGAGAATGTTAAACAGAATGTTAATGTGACAAAAAATGGGTAAAACATCCGTGGATGTTCGTCTGCTTTATCACGAATTTCTGTTTATTACTCGAAAATGCCTTATTCAATAATCTTCAAGATTTCAACGCTTGTTTAATGTATTTTAGACAAGATTCATGGGTTTATTTCCATGTGAGGATCCTCCATGCTCAATGCTACACAAGACATTCCCATTTTTTGTTTTGGTGTTATTACTGGATAGAGGCTCCTCTGATCGGCCATTTACGCCACTTTTAACCTTGGATTGGTACAGTGTTATTTTTACCTTATTGCATTATTTTTCCCTTGATACTGATAAAAGGAACTGCTAGTGTCTTTGTTGATCGCGCCGTCATCTCACACACCAAGAGACTGGGATCGATAACCAGCATGAGAGAAATGTTGAGCATATTTTCTTGCACCTGCTGCTTATGTTTACCTAGTAGTAAGTAGGTTAGGTTAGCTTAGGTTCGTCAGGAAACAGGACAAGTGTTTCTAGAAGCGGGTCTTAATCAGATGATGACCTTCCTTTGGAGATTTTGGTCATCTGACCGAGGCCTTCCGCTGATTTACCGGTCCACCCCTTAAACCATTATGGTCATAGTTAAAACTATTTTAATAAGTTGGTACCTGGGTGTTACCGACTGTTATGGGTCACATCCTCTTGAAGAGGATTAACCTAAACATTACCCAGGGCTTTCTATTAGCATGCCAGTGAGGTCAGCTAGGTATGTAATAGGTGTATCATTTACTTGAAGAAAAACGATTATTATTACTATTATTATTATTATTATTGGTTTTATTATTGTTATTATTATTATTATTATTATTATTATTATTATTATTATTATTATTATTATTATTATTATTATTATTATTGGTATTATTATTATTATTATTATTATTATTATTATTATTATTATTATTATTATTATTATTATTATCTTCCCTTAGGGTCTATCGCTGTATTCTGATTAAAATATAACATTGCATGTATTGGATGGAACGTATCATGGGTTAAGGCTTTGTAGGTTTAAATTTTGTTGGATTCTGAACATGAACTTGAAAGTTCATCTTCTGTTTATCTTTAAACTTTTAGTGCTGATGAATTTTATTCACGGAAATAATTTGTTGATGTTAGGTTTAGTAAGTTATCATATTCTAATTTTATTAATCAAATTAGTTTTTGTGGAGTAATTGGAGAATGATAAGTAATAACACTATTTAATAAAATTTCATTTCTGTCATGTTCCTGGGTAATAAGCATCATTTCCCAAGTCTTTATAACTAAACCAACTTTAAAAAAGCAATTTTTTTTCCCCAGAACTTTGGTTTTGTGGTCAGGACACTTCTGGAAAACTTTCAATAAAGACTGATGTAAAACTATTATGTTCCAGGGTTTTGTTTGGTAAATATAAAAACTGGGGCTCACAAACCAGCATTCAGTTCAGCTCTGGCTGCCTAAGAAGACACATCAGAAGAAGTGAAATGGCATCAAGATGCTGCAATTATTCTCCAGATGCATTCTGCTATATATGTGGTCAATTCATTAAGACAAGAGCAAAGAAGTTCTCTGTAACAGCATCTAAATAAATTTGTGAAGCTTACAAAGCATATTCTGGCATGTCAGTTGGGGACCAAGACAAGACCTGGGCACCTCATGTTGTTTGTAAGTATTGTAAGAAAACATTGGAAATTATATGAAGGGTAAAATCTTGAATAAGATTTTTTTTTAAATGAAATGTATATAACATAAACTAATTATTTTGTTCTTTTTCAGGATGGTATAGAGGAGAAAAAAGAGCCATGAAGTTTGTTGTTGCTAGAATATTGCGTGAACCCTCTGATCACACAACCAACTGCTACTTCTGCCTGGTGAACCCTCTGATCACTCAACCAACTGCTACTTCTGCCTGGTGAACCCTCTGATCACTCAACCAACTGCTACTTCTGCCTGGTGAACCCACTGATCACTCAACCAACTGCTACTTCTGCCTGGTGAACCCTCTGATCACTCAACCAACTGCTACTTCTGCCTGGTGAACCCACTGATCACTCAACCAACTGCTACTTCTGCCTGGTGAACCCACTGATCACTCAACCAACTGCTACTTCTGCCTGGTGAACCCACTGATCACTCAACCAACTGCTACTTCTGCCTGGTGAACCCACTGATCACTCAACCAACTGCTACTTCTGCCTGGTGAACCCACTGATCACTTAACCAACTGCTACTTCTGCCTGGTGAACCCACTGATCACTCAACCCACTGCTACTTCTGCCTGGTGAACCCACTGATCACACAACCCACTGCTACTTCTGCCTGGTGAACCTACTGATCACTCAACCAACTGCTACTTCTGCCTGGTGAACCCACTGATCACTCAACCAACTGCTACTTCTACCTGGTGAACCCACTGATCACACAACCAACTGCTACTTCTGCCTGGTGAGCCCACTGATCACTCAACCAACTGATACTTCTGCCTGGTGAACCCACTGATCACTCAACCAACTGCTACTTCTGCCTGGTGAACCCACTGATCACTCAACCAACTGCTACTTCTGCCTGGTGTACCCACTGATCACTCAACCAACTGCTACTTCTGCCTGGTGAACCCACTGATCACTCAACCAACTGCTACTTCTGCCTGGTGAACCCACTGATCACTCAACCAACTGCTACTTCTGCCTGGTGAACCCACTGATCACACAACCCACTGCTACTTCTGCCTGGTGAACCTACTGATCACTCAACCAACTGCTACTTCTGCCTGGTGAACCCACTGATCACTCAACCAACTGCTACTTCTACCTGGTGAACCCACTGATCACACAACCAACTGCTACTTCTGCCTGGTGAGCCCACTGATCACTCAACCAACTGATACTTCTGCCTGGTGAACCCACTGATCACTCAACCAACTGCTACTTCTACCTGGTGAACCCACTGATCACACAACCAACTGCTACTTCTGCCTGGTGAGCCCACTGATCACTCAACCAACTGATACTTCTGCCTGGTGAACCCACTGATCACTCAACCAACTGCTACTTCTGCCTGGTGAACCCACTGATCACTCAACCAACTGCTACTTCTGCCTGGTGAACCCACTGATCACTCAACCAACTGCTACTTCTGCCTGGTGAACCCACTGATCACTCAACCAACTGCTACTTCTGCCTGGTGAACCCACTGATCACTCAACCAACTGCTACTTCTGCCTGGTGAACCCACTGATCACTCAACCAACTGCTACTTCTGCCTGGTGAACCCACTGATCACTCAACCAACTGCTACTTCTGCCTGGTGAACCCCTGATCACTCAACCAACTGATACTTCTGCCTGGTGGATCCTTCCAAAAGCCGAACTGGGAAAAATGCACCTGCTATTTCTTATCCAAACCTTCCCTCTTCTATTGCACCAGTACCACACAGTGGTGATCTTCCTGTACCTACACCTCCAGAAAGAAGTCAACCGTCAGAAGAAGAAAGCAGCAAATCTGAAAATGAAGATCGCAGTGAACAAGACAATGATCTCACAGATGCAGCTGTTGGGAGGAATCCTTACTACCCAAACCAAACAGATCTCAATGACTTTATCAGAGATTTTTTGCTTGACAAAGTCAAATGCTGAGCTTTTGATTTCAAGGCTCAAGGAGTGGGACTTGGTGGATGAAAGTGTGCAAGTGACAAGCCAAAGAAAACGTCACCAACATTTCTCAAGCTTCTTCACTAATGAAGACAGGTTGTGCTATTGTAATGATGTATCAGGTCAGTTTGATGCAATTGGAATTGCATGCAATCCAGATGAGTGGAGACTCTTCATTGACAGCTCCTCCAGAAGCCTAAAAGCTGTACTTCTGCACAATGGGAACAAGTTTCCATCTCTTTCCTTGGCTCATTTAGTGTATCTTAAGGAGGACTACAACAGTGTCAAACTTCTACTGGAAGCTTTGAACTATGATAAGTATGGTTGGGAGGTTATTGGAGACTTCAAAATGGTGGCATTTTTTATGGAATTCCAAGGAGGTTTTACCAAGTTTTCCTGTTATCTATGTCATTAGGATAGTAAAGACAACAACACATTACCAGAGGAAGCACTGGCCTCAAAGGACTGAGTTCTCAGTAGGAAGATATAATATGAAACATAAACCATTGGTGGATCCTCAAAAGGTTCTGTTCCCTCCATTACACATCAAACTAGGGCTAATGAAACAGCTTGTTACAGTTCTTGACGAAGAGTCTGCAGCCTTCAAGTATCTTCAACACTTCTTTCCCAAGCTATCAGAGGCGAAGGTGAAGACTGTCATCTTCACTGGACCATAAGTCAGAAAAATCATGAAGTGCTCAGAATTTCCAAAGAAGTTGACGGAGAAGAAAAGGAAGCCTGGGAGAATTTTGTTGCTGTAGCACAGGGCTTTCTGGGCAACAAGGCTGACAATTATGTGGAACTTGTTGAGACCTTGGTAAAAAGTTATGGTCAGATTAGCTGTAGGATGTCCCTTAAGGTCAATATCCTTGATGCTCATCTTGACAATTTCAAGGAGAATATGGGAGCATACTCAGAGGAGCAAGGGAAGCGCTTCCACCAAGATATAATGGACTTTGGACATAGATATCAGGGATCTTATAATGAGAACATGATGGCAGACTACATTTGGAGGCTTAAACGGGAAAGTAATTTGTTGCTGCTCGCGAATCTAGAAAAACTGCTCATTTTTAACTGTAAATATGTTTCAGAAAGTTTAAAATAAAATTTGTGTAAATTTTATTTTATATAAATTTTATTTATTTTATCATATTTTTGTTTTACATCCAAAACTAGCAAAAATATTGAAATTTAGCCATTTTATTGTCAAAAATTCATCCTGTAAGCGACAAAAGCAAAGTTTAAAAGGAATAATGGACATTTTCTATTGTTTTGTAATAAAAGGAGTTGGAAAATAACACTTATTTGCCAGGAACAAAAATTGTGGTACATAGTGTAATTCAGTGTTGGACATCATTTATTTATCACAGCTTAAATCAATTTAATGATCCGTTATGTGTTTATGACTTATGTGTGCCCTTAAGACCTAAAAGATTTGAATGTTATGTACACCAGACATACATAAAGTTTTCTTAAAAACTGGTCAGACTTAGAGAGAAGTTTGGATTGATTCCAGCCAGCGTAGGTTACAGTTCGCTTTTTTTTTAGACGATATTTGAAAAACTGAGGTACTGCCGCTTCAAGCTTAATGTGCTTGTACATTATAGAACATTGGTATCTTGCAATGTTTAAAATAGATTTGGACAGTTAATGTCTTAATTTACAATTTTATTGAAGAAATTTGTATATGTTTCCTTGTGATGACTTATGACTGACACGTCTGATTCTCTTTAAATTTCCAACACAAATATTTAACTGTATTATCAACTTATGCCGCACTCTGTACTGTTCCATGAGCACTGAGACAAGGAGCTGAGATTATGAAATACAAACATACCTGCCTTGGATCATGATGTACCTCTACTAACAGATATTAATTTTAAAAATACCTTCTCATGTTGACAATAAAACTCATGAATCAAGGTCACTCTAAAAGATAAGTTTAATTATCAGTGTAGATAAAGGCCAAGTCAAATAGCCAACAATAGCCATGATAGATGTCCTGGTAACTCCCATGTTTTCTACCTACTGTCTTAACATTCTATATATGATTTATTTTAAATTACTTATATTACAATTAACTTAAATTAATTTAGAAATATACATAAAGCCGAGACTATATTGATTTGCGAAAAACAAGGAACCACCAAAAATATATGACAAAATCATTGAATATTTCTCTGTGACCGTTGCTTTCTCCAGTCTTGTAAAATAACCGATGATAAGATACTCCACTATGCATATGATTGGCCAAACAGGCTAGGCGGACAGAGGCTACAAACCTCATGAAAGGAGAAAGACCTTGGGGTGAGTATAACGCCAAGTACGTCTCCGGAGGCACACATCAACCAGATAACTGCGGCAGCATATGGGCGACTGGCAAACCTAAGATTAGCATTCCGTTACCTTAACAAGGAATCGTTCAAGACACTGTACACCGTGTACGTCAGGCCCATACTAGAATATGCAGCACCAGTCTGGAACCCACACCTCTTCAAGCACGTAAAGAAACTAGAGAAAGTGCAAAGGTTTGCGACAAGGCTAGTTCCACAACTCAGGGGTCTGTCCTATGAAGAAAGGTTGAGGGAAATAGGACTAACAACACTGGAGGAAAGAAGGGTCAGAGGAGACATGATAACGACATACAAAATACTGCGGGGAATCGACAAGGTAGACAGTGACAGGATGTTCCAGAGAGGGAACACAGAAACAAGGGGACACAACTGGAAGCTGAAGACTCAGATGAGTCAAAGGGATGTTAGGAAGCATTTCTTCAGCCACAGAGTAGTCAGGAAGTGGAATAGTCTATAGAAAGATATAGTGGAGGCAGGAACCATACATAGTTTTAAGACGAGGTATGATAAAGCTCATGGAGCAGGGAGAGCAGAGACCCAGTAGCGGACAGCGAAGAGGCGGGGCCAGGAGCTGAGTCTCGACCCCTGCAACCACAATTAGGTGAGTGCAATTTGGTGAGTACAAGCGGCCACTATTTCTGAAATTTTAAAATAAAAACAAGAAAATAAAATGCCCAGTGTAAGACATTTTCGTATTTCTAGAATTTTTAAAAGTATTTTTATTCTACTATTTAACGTTTTAGTAACGATCTAGTTATTTGGTTCAATATTCTTGAGAACTTAACAGACATACATTAAACAATATAGTAGGTAGCAACCACCCAGGGAGGTACTACTGTCCTGCCAGGTGAGTGTAAAACGGAAGTTTGTATTTTGTTTTACATGATGGTAGGATTGCTGGTGTCTTTTTTCTGTCTCATAAACATGCGAGATATCAGGTACGTCTTGCTACTTCTACTTACACTTAGGTCACACTACACATGCTGTACACGTTTATGTATACACACTCAGCTGAGTTTTCTTTGATTTTATATTAATAGTTCTTGTTCTTTTTCCTTCGTAAGCCATTCGTGTTGTAAAAGTCAACTAAAATGCCGGGAGCAATGGGCTAGTAACCATTTTTCCGTATAGCTTACTAAAAAAAAAAATCGTGAAAGTGTGATGTTTGAATGTGCATGGATGTTGTGAGAATGATAAGAAAGAGATGATTGTGGATGTTATGAATGAAAAGAAGCTGGATGTTCTGGCTCTAAGTGAAACAAAGCTGAAGGGGGCAGGAGAGTTTCAATAGGATTAGGTCAAGGATTTCTAATAGAGTTAGAGCTAAGGAAGGAGAATCAATAATGTTGAATGATAAGTTAGGACATGAAAAGAGTTAATATAAATGCATAAAATCAAGGATTATGTAGAGTAAAAAAAGTGTTGGATGTGAAAAGTGGGTTATAGTAAGTGTTTATGCACCTGGAGAAGAATTAAGTGTAGAGGAGAGAGAGAGATTTTGGGAAATGTTGAGTGAGTGTGTGTGGGGAGTTTTGAACCAAGTGAGAGAATACTTGTGGTTGGGGATCTTAATACTAAAGAGGGTAAAAATGTTGTGGAGGGAGTAGTAAGTAAATTTGGGGTGCCAGAGGTTACTGAAAATGGGGAGCCTTTAATTGAACTATGTGCAGAAAGAGGATAAATAAGTATATACAAGATATGAAAAAGAGAATAAATAAGTATATAAGATATGAAAAAGAGGATAAATAAGTATCAAAGACATGATATAGCAAGTAATAAAAGTAGTTTGTGAGTGATTGGTGGAATGATGAGATAAAGGGTGTGATAAAAGAGAAAAAAGTAGCTTATGAGACGTTTTTACAAAGCAGAAGTGATATGGAGTATATGGAGAGTAAAAGAAACGTGAAGAGAGTGGTGAGAGTGCACAAAGAAAGCATATGATAGAGTGGGAGAGGCACTGTCAAGAAATTTTGCTGAGAATAAGATTTTTTTTTGGACTGAGATAAACAGTTTAAGGAAGCCTAGGAAACGAATGGATTTGACAGAAAAAACAGAGTAGGGGAGTTAGTAGATGGTGGGAATATTTTGAGGAACTTTTAAATGTTGATGAGGAAAGGGAGGCAGTAATTTCATGCACTGGCCAGGGAGGTATAACATTTTTTAGGAGTAACCAAGAGCAGGATGTATGAAAGATGGGAAGCTACCGAAGAATTTACAGAGAGCGTGTTTAGTTACTTTATATAAAGGGAAGGGGAACAAAAGAGATTGTAAAAATTGTAGGGGAATAGGTTTACTGGGTATACCAGTTAAAGTGTATGGTAGGGTTATTAAAGAAAAAAAAATAGAGGTAAGACAGAGAGCAGGATTGCAGATGAACAAGGAGGCTTCAGAATGGGTAGGGGATGTGTAGATCAAGTGTGTACACTGAAGCATATATGTGAACAGTAATCAGATAAAGGTAGGGAAGCTTTCATTGCATTTATGGATTTAGAAAAGGCATATGATAGAGTGGATAGGGAAGCAATGTGGCAGATGATCTATGTGTATGGAAAATGTAGTAAGTTACTAAATGCTGTAAATAGTTTTTATGAGGATACTGAGGCTCAGGTTAGGGTGTGTAGGACAAAGGGAGATTACTTCCCAGTAAAAGCAGGTCTTAGACAGGGATGTGTAATGTCACTATGGTACTTTTTAACATATTTATAGATTTCTGTGTAAAAGAAGTAAATGCTAGGGTGTTGGGGAGAGGAGTGGGATTAAATCATGATGAATCAAACACAAAATGGGAGTTGACACAGTTACGTTTTGCTGATGATACTGTGCTTTTGGGAGATTCTCAAGAAAGTTGCAAAGATTAGTGGATAAGTTTGGGAGTGTGTGTATTTATTATTAAACTATTGTAAACTTATATAAAATATATTTAGTTGGATTAGGTTAAATTAAATTTCACTTGTTATAATAAGGTTAGGTAAGTTTCCTAAGATAATTTTGGTACAAAATCATAAATGTTTATATTAACATAAATGATAAAAATATATATTTAAATTTATAAGATTTTTTTTTAGAAAGTACTTAATTTTAAATGAGTTCTTGCTAACTGATCAGTTTTATCGATTCGACACGACATATACACACACACATAAATATATATATATATATATATATATATATATATATATATATATATATATATATATATATACACAATGCGCGGGTGTTGGCAAGACGTGTGGGGTTTAAAGATAAAGAATCTAACACAAAGTGGGAGTTGTTACAGCTGCTTTTTACTGATGACACTGTGCTTTTGAGAGATTCTGAAGAGAAGTTGCAGAGGTTGGTGAGAAGGAAATTGAAAGTGAATATAGGAAAGAGTAAGGTGATGAGGATAACAAAAAGATTACGTGATGAAAGATTGGATATCAGATTGGAGGGAGAGAGTATAGAGGAGGTGAATGTATTCAGATATTTAGGAGTGGACGTGTCAGCAGATGAGTCTATGAAGGATGAGGTGAATCATAGAATTGATGAGGGCAAAAGGGTAAGTGGTGCACTTAGGAGTCTGTGGAGACAAAGAACTTTGTCCGTGGAAGCAAAGAGGGGAATGTATGAAAGTATAGTTATAGCAACACTCTTATATGGGTGTGAAGCATGGGTGGTGAATGTTGTAACAAGGAGAAGGATGGAGGCAATGGAGATGTCATGGCTGAGATCAATGTATTGTGTGAATATAATGCAGCGAATTCGTAGTGTGGAAATTAGGAGAAGGTGAGGGATTACCTCCAGAAGGCTGAGGAGGGGTTGTAGAGGTGGTTTGGACATGTAGAGAGGATGGAACAAAGTAGAATAACTTCGAGGTGTATAAATCTGTAGTGAAGGGAAGGCGGGGTAGGGGTATGCCTAGGAAAGGTTGGAGGCAGGGAGTAAAGGAGGTTTTGTGTGCGAGGGGCTTGGACTTCCAGAAAGCATGCATGAGCGTATTTGATAGGAGCGAATGGAGACAACTAGTTTTTACTTGACGTGCTGTTGGAGTTGAAGCAAAGTAACATTTATGAAGGGATTCAGGGAAACCGGTAGGCCGGACTTGAGTCCTGGAGATGGGAAGTACAGTGTCTGCACTCTGAAGGAGGGATGTTAAATGTTGCAGTTTTATAACTGTAGTGAAAGCATGCCTCTGGCAAGACAGTGATGGAGTGAATGATGATGAAAGTTTTTCTTTTTCCGGCCACCCTGCCTTGGTGGGAAACGGCCGATGTGTTAATAAAATAATAATAAAATGTATTCAATAACAGCTCTGCGACTAGCCAAGGACTCGAACCCATGTCGTTTTGGCCCGCCTCTTGGTGAGCGAAAACCACATGACGTTCTAACCCCAGGACCACCAAATCCTGCAAGAATCAAGCACCCAGCAGAGCTAGGTGTGTTACCTTGATCCGAGGACATACGGTGTGTCAGTGCCTCTCAGGTAATTTCATTCTACTCCCCGTTTGATGTACTAGCCTCAACGAGCAGTATTTTATATATTTGTAACCAGCAACGAGTAGTATTTAATCAGTATCAACACTGCGACTAGCCAAGGACTCGAACCCATGTCGTTTTGCCCACCTCTTGGTGAGCGATAACCACATAGGTGCATGATTCTTTTAGGATAGCTGGTTGAGTGGTTAAAGCGATGTGAACATTGTTCTATCGCTTAAGGCGAGAGAATGTGATTCGGGATCTAATTCTGGATGGTCGCAGTTCGGTAAATGTTTCAATACCACTTGTTTCAATCGGTAGCGCACTCAGCTCACACACTGAGGTCCGGAGTTCGAATCTCCGGTATGACTGGAAACCAGGACGTGTTTCCATAAGACACTTGCTGTCCCTGTTCACCCATCAGTATAAAATGGGTACCTGGGTGATAAAGGACTAGTGTGGGTCGCATCCTGGGACAAAACTGACCTAATTTGCCTGAAATGCTCTGCATAACAAGTGGCTTTCTATATTGCAGTATGTCATTGATGTACTTGTAAAATGAAGATATTATTATTATTATTATTATTATTATTATTATTATTATAATTATTATTATTATTATTATTATTATTATTATTATTATATAAACTGCTTGTACAGGTTGGTATTAAAAACGGGAGGAGGTTGAAATTACCCTTGAATTTACCATTACCCCGAGTATACTCGGATCATGAAGAACACCTAGCTCTGCTGGGTGCATGGTTCTTGTAGGATTAGGATCGCTGGTTGAGTGGCTAAGGCAATGAGAATATGGTTCTGTCTCTTGAGGTGGGATCTAATCCAGCTAACCGCAGTTTGGGTTGAATGATAACGCTAGCCCTTTCATACTGCAATTAACACATCATCAGGAACTTACAATGTGGCATAGATGATTAGGAACTTCAAGCAGATGCGTTAAGGGGAACATTTTTACTTAAATGAGGTAGGGAGACAGATGCTGTCATACCATTGCATAGAAAGATTTCGTTTTAAAGCATTAAAAGGCAGCCAGCCCACAAGCATTGATAATGACCTAGCAATCATAACATTAGTGTCATGATAATTATCAAGAAATTAGGTTAAACTATAAAAGTATAGATATATCTATAGTTTATCCAAAGGAAGATAGCAATAGTTTATCTATCAGACGCTGGTCAACCATCAAAAAAAAAAAAAACCCAGGAAAATAGGACCTAATTCCTCGGTGTGGAAGTACGACACATAAGATAGGTTATGCACGATAGCCTCTATTATAAATGAATCAAGTCTAAATATTCCTCAACTATTGTTGTATAATGAATGTTTATTATGAAACTCAAGTGAAGGATGAATATCGCATATTATTCCAGAACTGTTCTTATTGAATATTTGTGTTGTGTTATTCAAACATCTAGAGGTTTGCAAGTCTGTCCCACATTTGATAAGTTGCAACAATTGCACCCAATCCTGTAAACACTGCCAGCACATTGTTGCAGGGAATTCTTGATGAATATACCCTTAACAGTCTGTGAATTTTTAAGAACAATTTGTATGTTGAATCTTTTTAGGGTATTCGGCAGGACAGATAAATTCTCATTAAATGGAAGGACCAGGTCATTCTTGATCTGAGGAGTTATTCTAGATTCAATTCAATAAGTTTTTCTAGCTGCCGGCAAAGCCGTCTCTACAAACTCCTTAGGGAAACATAATTTTGTAGCAATATCAAAGATTTTTCTAATTTCCTCAAGAAACTCTGGGCTGAACACACAGTAAGCTCTTAAAACCATAGAAAGAAAAACACTCTATTTTACTCTTGTTTTATAGTTATAGTAGTTGATATATAAACACACATTAGTGAACTTCTTATTTACTGCAAACTTAAACACTCTATCATCCTAGTGGGTCAGAAAATCTGGGAATGGAAGTTTAAAGTTCACTTCTTTCTTCAGGTGAATTTAATAAACGAGAAAAGAGCATTAAGTCTCGGTATAAAAAGTGCTCTGGTCCATATCATTCTGCCAATGAAACAAAATGTCATCCATATATCTAAACCACTTAGCTTAGTCTCAAAAAACTTCATGTGGAGAGACAATGGATTTTCCATAGACATTCATTGCTTTTGTGCATATTTAATTTCAACTCAAACTTGCAATCAACTACAGACAACTTAATCAACTCAATAATAATGTACGTAATTATTAAATGACATGGGAACTCATCTAATTCTTTTCCCGATAAGATAACAGATCGGGAACATGCACTGGGGTAAACAGCGCACTGACGTCAAAACTTACTAGTGTAAAATCATGAGATATGTTAACATTTTGCATTTTGTCAATGAGGTCAACGATGTTTTTTATACAGGTTTCGGAAATATTTTTAGCTGCCACTTTGATAAAACAGAGGTCGCCATCCCCACCGAGCTAATAATAGGTCTCGCTGAAAACCAGGCTTATTTTTTTTTTTTATTAACACATCGGCCGATTCCCACCAAGGCAGGGTGGCCTAGAAAAAGAAAAACTTTCATCATCATTCACTCCATCACTGTCTTGCCAGAGGGGTGCTTTACACTACAGTTATAAAATTGCAACATTAACACCCCTCCTTCAGAGTGCAGACACTGTACTTCCCATCTCAAGGACTCAAGTCCGGCCTGCCGGTTTTCCCGAATCCCTTCATAAATGTTACTTTGCTCACACTCCAACAGCACGTCAATTATTAAAAAACATTTGTCTCCATTAACTCCTATCAAATACGCTCACACATGCTTGATGGAAGTCCAAGCCCCTCGCACACAAAACCTCCTTTACCCCCTCTCTCCAACCTTTCCTAGCCGACCCTACCCCGCCTTCCTCCACTACAGATTTATACACTCTCGAAGTCATTCTTCTCGTTCCATTCTGTCTACATGTCCGAACCACCTCAACAACCCCTCCTCAGCTCTCTGGATAATAGTTTTGGTAAACCCGCACCTCCTCCTAATTTCCAAACTCCGAATTCTCTGTATTATATTCACACCACACATTGACCTCAGACATGACATCTCCACTGCATCCAGCCTTCTCCTCATTGCAACATTCATCACCCATGCTTCACTCTCATATAAGAATGTTAGTATAACTATACTCATACCCTACTCCATGGACAAAGTTTTGCTCCACAGACAGTGCTCACTACCCTTTCCCTCATCAATTCTATGATTCACCTCATTATTCATAGACCCATCTGCTGACATGTCCACTCCCAAATATCTGAATACATTCACCTCCTCCATACTCTCTCCTCCAATCTGATATCCAATCTTTCGTCACCTAATCTTTTTGTTATCCTCATCACCTTACTCTTTCCTATATTCACTTTCAATTTTTATCTTTTACACACTCTACCAAATTCATCCACCAACCTCTGCAACTTCTCTTCAGAATCTCCCAAAAGCACAGTGTCATCAGCAAAAGCAACTGTGACAACTCCCACTTTGTATTTGATTCTTTATCTTTTAACCCCACACCTCTTGCCAAGACCCTCGCATTCACTTCTCTTACAACCCCATCTATAAATATATTGAACAACCACGGTGACATCACACATCCTTGTCTAAGGCCCACTTTTACTGGGAAAAGTCCCTCTCCCTCTTACACACTCTAACCTGAGCCTCACTATCCTCATAAAAACTCTTCACTGCTTTCAGTAACCTACCTCCTATTCCATACACCTGCAACATCTGCCACATTGCCCCCTATCCACCCTATCATACGCCTTTTCCAAATCCATAAATGCCACAAAAACCTCTTTACCCTTATCCAAATACTGTTCACCTATATGTTTCACTGTAAACACTTGGTCTACACACACCCCTACCTTTCCCTTGTTCATCTGCTATCCTACTTTCTGTCTTACTCTTAATTCTTTCAATAATAACTCTACCATACACTTTACCAGGTACACTCAACAGACTTATTCCCCTATAATTTTTGCACTCTCTTTTGTCCCCTTTGCCTTTATACAAAGGAACAATACACGCTCTCTGCCAATCCCTAGGTAGCGCAAGAGCGTATGGATACACAAAAGCCTAGGAACGAGGCCCAAAAAGGGTTAACAATTGTACATTCACATTTATGAAGGGATTCAGGGAAACCGGCAGGCCGGACTTGAGTCCTGGAGATGGGAAGTACAGTGTCTGCACTCTGAAGGAGGGGTGTTAATGTTGCAGTTTTATAACTGTAGTGTAAAGTACCCCTCTGGCAAGACAGTGATGGAGTGAATGATGACGAAAGTTTTTCTTTTTCGGGCCACCCTGCCTTGGTGGGAATCGGCCTGACGTGTTAATTAATAATACATATAATAAATATATATATATATATATATATATATATATATATATATATATATATATATATATATATATATATATATATATATATATATATATATATATATATATATATTATATTAATTAGGTAAAACTTAGTCGATTTTGGCTTAAATAGCAACGCTCACCTTGCCATATAAGACAAGTGAAAATTTGTGTATTCAATAATTTCGCCAAAATCATTCTGAACATAACTAAAAAATATATTTCATTGTGTTTGTTTATTATTATATTAATGTTAACGTATCTAAAATATATTTAGTTGGGTTAGGCTAAATTAAATTGCGCTTGTTGTAATAAGGTTAGGTAGGTTTTCAAGTTTCTCTTGGTACAAAATTATAAATTCTTACATTAACATAAATGAAAAAATATATCTTTAAACGTATAATAGAATTTTAGAAAGGACATAATTTTAGATGAGTTCTTGCTAATTGACCAGTTTTACCTAATCGGCACGACATATTATATATATATATATATATATATATATATATATATATATATATATATATATATATATATATATATATATATATATATATGTCTGCCGATTAGGTAAACTTGATTTTGGCTAAATAAACGCCACCTTGCCATATAAGACAAGTGAAAATTTGTGTTGCAATAATTTGCAAAAATCATTCTGAACATAACGAAAAAATATATTTCATTGTGTTTGTTTATTATTAAATTAATATTAACGTATCTAAAATATATTTAGTTGGGTTAGGCTAAATTAAATTGCGCTTGTTGTAATAAGGTTAGGTAGGTTTTCAAAGTTTCTCTTGATACAAAATTATAAATTCTTACATTAACATAAATGAAAAAAATATATTTTTAAACGTATAAGAGAAAATTTTAGAAAGGACTTAATTTTAGATGAGTTCTTGCTAATTGACCAGTTTTACCTAATCGGCACGACATATATATATATAGTATATATATGCAAAAACAACCACTATGAAAAAATAGTAGAATTCCAAGCGCTTTCGTGACTACTCACATTATCAAGGAACTATAAAAGGAAACATGACAAGAAGGCTTATAAAGGGGCAAGACTACACCTCACAGTCACATCACACTAACAAAGACAACACCTCACAGTAGCGTAACATCTCACGACTCTGTGAAGAGGAACATAAGAAAGGACCTGAAACTCTTCCCAAGAATTAAGATTAGTCCAATTTATCATTAAATTCTTCCCAAATTTTATTAATTATAAATGAATCCAATTTATATAAACCAAAAGAAATATTCATATTATTTTCAAAACTGCTTTTAATGAAACATGATTCTATTATATTCCTCTCAACCATGGACTTGCTTGATACAACCTTCTCAGCATTTTGAAAATCAATTGGATAGGTTAAAGTCTTCACATGAATAAATAGAGCATTAGAATCTTGTCCAGTTATAATGCTATATTTATGTTGTTTTAATCTTAGTTCAAGACTTTTACCAGTTTGACCATAATAAACTTTATCGCATATTTTACAGGAATCTTATAGACACATCCGTCAGCATTTTGGGGGAATTTTTATCAAAAGTCTTTTACTGTATCAAGATTTTTAAATACAACTTTGATATTAAAATTCTTAAGAAAGGAAGGCATATCAACCAAGTTTTCATGGTAAGGGAGAACCAACATATTTTTGGTTGAATAAGGTTGGTTGTCCCTTTGGATTGTAAAAAGTATTTCTAGCTATTTTAAAAGATTTATCAATTATGTTTCTTGGGTATTTTAAATCATTAGCTATTTCATAAATTTTAGAGATTTCTTCATCTATGAACTCTGGACTACAAATGCGTAAAGCTCTCAAAAACATAGAAGAGAAAACCGACACTTTAACTCTATCTTGATAATGTGAGTAGTCACGAAAGCGCTTGGAATTCTTCTATTTTTCATAGTGGTTGTTTTGCATATTTTGATATCACCTGTTTACTGTGATCTTTTTGCATATATATATATATATATATATATATATATATATATATATATATATATATATATATATATATATATATATATATATATATATATATATATATATATATATATATATATATATATATATATATATATATATATATGCTAGAATTCGCAGAAGCAAATATTCACAAACACTGATCTTGCCGACGACTCGACCTACGAATCATGACAAGGTAGCAGTGCTTACCGACCGTACCACACTGGATGCCAAGGCATTGGACCAGTGTGGTACGGTCGGTAAAGCACTGCGTACCTGTCATGAGGTTCGTAGGTTCGAGTCTCCGTCGGCCAGAGATCAGTGTTTGTGAATATTTCGCCTGCTCTTGCGAATTCCCTAGCATTGTAAAAATCTCTAGTTGTGTCGATGCATGCAGGGATGAGATGAAAAGCTGTAAGTCTTCCTGCCTGAAAGCTGGCTGCCTTGGAATAACGTCTAGCGAAAGCTGGATGCCAAGGTATTGGTCCAGTGTGGTACGGTCGGTAAAGCACTGCGTACCTTGTCATGAGGTTCGTAGGTTCGAGTCTCCGTCGGCCAGAGATCAGTGTTTATATATATATATATATATATATATATTGGACTTGTCAATTACAATATCATGCACAGAAATTTGTAAATTTAAGTTTTCAAGCACATTAGACTAATATATTGAAATATTCTAGGATGAAAAGCATATGAATTACAATAGTATTCGTGCGTATGAGATTTGTAAATTACAATGTTCTTACAATATTCTTGCATAGGAGACATGTAAGTTGCAATATTCCAGCGTAGTTGACCAGCAAATTGAAATTATCTGGCTTAAGAGACGTAAATACCCATATTTATGCATATGACACACGTAAATTGCAAAATGTTTGCATAAAAGACTTGTAAATTCAGAATTTGATCCATTTAATACTTAATTTCTGCTATTTCATAACTAACTAACGGAAGATTATAAGTGTTCAACATTATTACCAATATCAACAAAGACTTACCAGGGATTACAGGAGGTAACACTATCAACAGTGAGAACTAACTGAGTCTTGTCCTTGATAATATGGCCAGAGGGGCGGGATACGCTTGCCAAACGTACAACAATGCGCCATAACGTTTGTGTGACATTCATTATTTATAAATATTTTAAATTTTTACAGTAATAGTCATTAATACACTTAACAACGAGGCTTATTAACGCACTGCAGTAAATATTTATGATTTTGTGAGAATGTCATATAAGGGAATGTTAAGTGGGAAAGTGGCAGCCTCAAACACGGTCAAGTATCACAACAAACCTCCAGATGTCTAAACATGATGCAATTTTTTTTTCTTCGACATCCTTCATGCCCGTGTTGGACTCATGATCCAAGGAAATGAAAGTACTCTTCCCTTCATGACTCCTCTTCTGATTACCTCCCAGTACATAGTCACTGAATGAGACTTATTGGCTAAGCACTTCCCAATGAATGTTCAGAAATACTTCTATTACTACTACTACTTCTACTTCTACTACACTACTACTACTACTACTACTACTACTACTACTACTACTACTACTACTACTACTAATAATAATAATAATAATAATATAATAATTATAATCTTATAAAAACAATAATAATAAAAATGAGGAGAGAAGGTGTTGATTCGCCGGAAATTCTTCCGGCTCGGGTCTATTCCAGATGGCGACCCGGCTCCTGGCTCACTGTCGTGGGAATATCTGAGACCTATGTCTCCCATGAGAGGGGGTACAAGTACCCCCTCATCGTTGGAACCAACTGACCCCAGGCCTAGCCACATTCCCCACCATTACGGGGCTCATAGAGAGAAGCTAGGCTTCTCTGGTCTGCCATCTTTCCCGGCCCAGGGAGGCTGACGGGAAGGGCAGTCTTGCGAGCTGCAGATGGTAGGTAGCAAGCTCTAGTTTTGGCACTTACCCTGCCCTATAAGGGCTGGGCATGGTGTCTGGATCTCGTCAATAATAATAATAATAATTGTAATTAATAATAATAATAATAATAATAATAATAATAATAATAATAATAATTGTAATAATAATAATTGTAATATTAATAATAATATTGGGGCCACGTTTGAAATAGCAGATACCGTCTCTTTACAGTCTACCTCCTCCCTAATCTACGTGATATTGCTTCTACAAAAAATTCTAAATAATTTTTTTTTCATAGGTTAATCAGCTGGTAGAGAACAGGTGTGTCCCCGTTGGGAATGAGAGTTACGTCAATAATAACATTTATCATTATTATTACTACAATTATTATTATTATTATTATTATTATTATTATTATTATTATTATTATTATTATTATTATTATTATTATTATTATTATTATTATTATTATTAATTTTCTTGCAAGATCTGAGTGGATAAAAAATATTTTAAAATTAGCCCATACAGCAGACTTATTACCGTACTACTTACATCAGTGTATGAGTTAATAATCATTATGGCTTTTTTTGAACTCAGGGTTAAAAGGCTAACATGAAATTCGTTTTAAAAGAACTAACCACAAAATTTATAATTTTCTACGTTAGATATCGGTAAGTGTAAAAGAAAACTATACCGTAATGACAAACTATTTTTAAAATCAACTATGGTCATAATAAATAAGTTTATTCAGGTATACACAAATACAGTTATGTACATAGATTATCATACATAGCAGCATATGTGTAGAGAACCTAGGATAACCCAAAAAAAGTCAGAATGACTTATTTCCATTGGGGTCCATTTAATACCTTAATATTATACACTGTGGGAGATATATGTTATTAAACTATAAAGGATATTTACTAAGAATAAGGTAAAAAGAGTTATTTACATTTACATGTGTGTTTAAAAAAAATAAAAAATCATTCTCCTCCCTTTCTGTTGCTGATGCTATGACTGGCTTTTACATGTGCAGGCAGTCTGTATTATGCCAATACATCACCTTAACCATTAATGTGGAAACGTTTTTAGTCACTAAAAGTTCCACAGGGTAAGTGAGCCGTTAGGAGCCTTAAACATACCGTGGATCGGCCCTCAGAGTTTATAAACCCACACACCCAACAAAACATACGCACACTCCAGCTGATGACGGTGACTATTGAGTATATTTTAATTGATAGATTTATCTACCTAGGAACACCTAGGCAAGTTTGTACAGCTAGAGACTAATAGTAGGATTATTAAGGCAACGTTAGGTATTAATAGTGTAGCTCTAGCGCCCTAATATAGGTAGTTATAGGCCTGAATAGACAAGCATTAGATTATGTTAGCTAACGAGAACTGGCAGCTCTACACTTGAATCTAGGTGGGAAAGAGCACCAGTTCCTTCTTACCAGAGCAGACTCCACACGGAGAAGACGTGCTGTGATACCACAGCATCCCCACGTGACCCAACATCTGTCCTGGGGCCACGGAGGAGATCCCGAAGTACCGTGGACATCTGCCTCCATCCAGACCCTGTTACAGTAAGACTAGGCTTTCTTTCTCTCAGTATCTGGCCAGTTTTCTGGGGGAAACGTTAGTGAAGTTATCTGTGGGTCTTAAGCAGACGGACGCCTTTGTGTTGGTATGTAACAGCGTCGTCTCTTAAGTTCAAGTCTGGAAGCTAGTGTTACTTACTGTATATATCGCTCAAGGGATACCCAAGGAACCAGGGAACTCTGAGGTGCAGGCAGGACACTAATTACCCCATCTTTTGCAGACAAAGTTTCTCCACTGCACATGGTGTTAGGAGGGGTTATATATAAGGAAGACCAGGACACATAGCCACCCTTTTCTTTCAAGTAAGTAAACCCCCTTCCAGTATTGTGTAGGCAGTGTAGGATTCCCCTTATTGCAATTAGCTAGAAATTTGTACCATAGCCACTTGTAAGTCTGAAAGAAGTGTCTCAGAGTGTCGGTGTCAACAGTGCTTGCCCAGAGTGCAACTTACAAGGGGCCAGTCCAAACAAGTTTCTATAATTAATATACTATAAGCTAATTGTTAAATTCTTTAAACAAATTGTTTAATTCTTAATTGTTAAAATTTCAATACCTCAATATTGTAAACCTAATTAATCACTACAATTACCTAACCTTACTATCAATATAATCATTGTGTCTATTGAGTAAGACCTATCATAAGACTGCCTGAAAAGCCTAGGCATACCTAGGCATATTATTGGCCATCTTGTAATATCTACTTCATAAAATGTACATTACTATAATTACACCCCACTCTGTATATTACCAGAAATAAAGAATTTGAATTTGAATTTGAATTCCTTTATTGCTGGACAATAAAAGGTGTTTGAAGCCTGGCCACTGACTGTGGGTACTACAAAGTTGTGCTCTCTTCCCCTAGTACTATGACTGCTTTGGTTACCAACCTTGACAAAAATGGCAGCAAGATATTCTGGACACTGTTTGTGAGCAATTTTATAAACTTGATTTAACTTAAGTTGTTTTACTTTGTCTTCAATATTCAGCATATCCAATTGTTGTAATTCATCCTGGCCTACATGTTCTCTTGGACCCAGGTCCAGGATGAATCTTACCATTTTGTTCTGTTTGATTTACAGTTTATCTTTCAGTTTTTTTTGTCAAGGCAGAGTACCATAAAGAGCAAGCGAAGTCCAAATGACATTGCATAAGGGCTAGACATAGGGTCCTGCGAGCCTCAGTAGGTAGACACTGTGCTTGTCTGTAGAGGAACTTCAGTCTGGCATTCGCTTTCTTTACTACACTGTTTCCTATCAGTTCTCCTGACATGCATGGGTCAAAGGGGATTCCCAGATATTTTACTGAGGAAACTGAAGTGATGGATTCCCCATTACACCAGACATTAAAATTATTTACCCTTCTCAGTTTATATTTCGTTCCAAAGAGTATGGCTTCTGTTTTCCCGAGGTGTAACGATATTTTGTTATGTACTAACCATTTGCTGCAGGACTCCAGTTCCAGTGTTAATACATTAGCTATATCTTGTGGGTCATTACCTAACACTAACAGAGCACTGTCATCCGCATACAGTAGGAGTTTGAACTTGACACTGATGGGCAAGTCATTTACATAACACAGGAATAATAAGGGACCCAGAATACTACCTTGGGGAACTCCACATGCTGTCGGCAGTGGTTCTGATTCTGTTTTGTTGATTTTGACAATTTGTTTCCTATTGCTAAGATAGGACTTAAACCAGTCTTTGAAACCTATGCCGATAGCTTGAAGTTTCTTACATAATATATTGTGGTTGACAGTATCGAAGGCCTTTTGCAAGTCTAAAGTTACCATTCCTATGAGGTTCCCTATAGACATTTCAGTTCCCATGTAATCCATCAGATTAATTAGGGAGGTGTCGGTTGAGTAAGATCTCCTAAAGCCTGATTGGTAACTATGAAGAATGTTGTTGTCACTAAGATACTTAACTACTTGACAGTACACCGCCCTCTCTAGAATTTTGGATATTACACTGAGTATACTAACAGGCCTATAGTTGCTGACATCAGACCTACTATTTTTCTTGAAGATAGGAGTATCTCTGGCCTCCTTGAACCCCTCTGGTACTGTATTAGTGGTGATGGACAAATTTATTATGTGGGCAATGGGGATTGCCAGTTCAGAGGCACCATCTTTTAGGAACTTAGATGGGATGTTATCTGGGCCGGTGCTCTTAGTTGGGTTTAACCTACTTAGTTCTTTTTGCACGAAGTCATGAGATACACTTACTAGTCGACAACTGTTTGCAGTTACACCTTTATTGGTATAGTATGTTTTAAGCTTATCAGAGTCTGTGTTAAAGGTATTTGATGCAGCTGGTAGCTGTGTTGATGCGACAGTTGTGTAGTATGAATTAAAACAAGTTGCCACTTTAGTTGTTTCGTGGCATACCTTGTTATCGACATGTAGTACTATGTTAGGGGGGGGGGTGTAGATTCGCCGGAACTCTTTCGGCCCTGGTCTTTTCCAGATGGTGACCCGGCCCTGGCTCCCTGTCGTGGGAGTGTCTGAGACCTAAGTCTCCCATGGGAGGAGGTACAAGTACCGCCTCATCGTTGGGACCAATGGTCCCCAGACCTAGCCACATTCCCCGCCCACACGGGGCTCGTAGGGAGAAGCTAGGCCTCTCGGCTCTGCCATCTTCCCCACCCCAGAGGAGCTAATGGAAATGGCAATCTTGGGAGCTGCAGATGGTAGCAAGCTTCACCTTTGGCCCCTATCCTGCCCTAAAAGGGCTGGGCATTGTGTTTCGTTCTCAGTACTATGTTAGATCTATTTACGGGTTTATGGCTATACCCCAACTGTTTTAGTTGTTGCCTGAGATTTCTTGGGTTTTTTAGTAATAATTTAATAATAATAATAATAATAAAAAAATTCTTACTACTATAAGCCATACAATTTACATAGGTAATTAAAATATATTTATGAAATATTTGCTTTACCTTGGATATTTACACACTGCATATAATCATTATAGGCATTTGAAATTAATTTTTGTGGTGACTAGCCCTTGAAAGGACCCCAATGAAAATAAGTCACTTTGTATGCCTTTTTTTGGGTTATACTAGTAATCTACACATATGCTGCTATGTATGATAAGTTATGTAACTGTACGTATGTGTACCTATACCTGAATAAACTTACTTACTTATCTATGCTAGACATGAGGAGGTCAATGACATCATAAAGAGAAGCCTCGCCACAGCCCGTTGCCCAGCTCAACGGGAACCCCAAGTACAGAGGTCTGATGGAAGTCAAAAGCGTCCTGATGGAGCCACTATGCTACCCTGGAAGGATGGTAAGCATTTTGCTTGGGACTACACCTGCGTTGCCACAAGGGCAGACACCTACATGCCATACTCCGTAGCTGAAGGGGGTGGAGCTGCCAGCCACAGGGACACCCAGAAGACTCGCAAATATGAAGGCCTTCCCCCTTGCTATAACATCATTCCAATAGGATCGGAGACCCTTGGAGCATGGGACAAGTGTGCTCTAAAGTTTCTCAAAGAGCTGGGTGAAAAACTCATCATAGAAACCAGGGACCACAGTGCGACCAGCTCCTCTTTCAGAGACTCAGTGTTGCGATCCAGAGATGTAATGCCTGCAGCATTCTGGGCACGCGGCCCACTGCCGGGGAGCTGGACGAAGTATTTGACATGTAGCTCTAAGTTGGTATCTATGTTTTTTACTCCCTATTGTATTCTTGTCAATGTATTTTGCCAATATATTTTGTCTTGAAATAAAGTTTATACTAAAAGATGGGGTGGTAGGGGAAGTGGAATATTCAAATGGCTTCAGAAAGAAATCTAAATATTCTTCCTTGAAGCCTTTTTATCAACTTCTCCGAGGCTATGGGTCCCACAATGTACACCAGAGGTGGACTATATATATATATATATATATATATATATATATATATATATATATATATATATATATATATATATATATATATATATATATATATATATATATATATATATATTATTAAAGACAAAATACATTGACAAAAATACAATAGGTAGTAGAACATCATAGCTAACATCTCAGAGCTATATCTCGAATACTTCGTCCAGCTTCCCGGTGGTGGGCCGCGTGCTCAGAATGATGCAAGCTTTTTCCCTCTGTATCGCAACACTGAGTCTCTGAAAGAGAAATCTGGCTGCCCTGTGGTTCTTGGTTTCTGTGATGAGTTTTTCACCCAGCTCTTTGAGGAACTTTAGAGCCCATTTGCCCCATGCTCCAAGGGTCTCCGACCTTACTGGGATGAAGTTATAGCAAGGGGGAAGGCCTTTATATTTGCAGGTTCCCTTTTGATGTGTGACACACGAGACCATGAAGTCCAAATTGACAGCCGTCGTCCTGCCGCAAATACACCTATGTTCAGTGAGTATGGGGCGGCTAGACAAAGAGCAACACCAATCCGAATGGCCTGTGGGTCGAGTCGAGTGTCCAGAGAGGAATTGGGAACAGCTGAAAGGAAATCTTCTGAATGTGATGCCTTCACCGCTAGGAGACGAGCTTTGTCCTTTCCTGAAGCGTTGGTGAGCATTGTGTTGGCAATTTTTTCCATAATCGGTTTGTCCCAGTGGGACTGTTTGTGCTCATTGGGAGGAGCTGGTCTACTGGAGGAGTCTGCAAGGATGTCCCACCGCATGGCTGTTTCAATGAACCTGGGGTCTTGAGCTCCTACCGCACCTCTCAAGCGTTCTGGGACAATCTCCTTGACTAATCCACTGGAAGCCAAACACGATGACAGAAATGCAGGTAAAGCTATCTGCGTTGCCTTGTGCACCCTATACCCCCCAGTCGCACTAGGAAAGTACCTGATCCCATTGCTGATCTTCCAGTGACAGATTCAGTGCCTTTTTACAGATTGATTTCAAGAGTGAGTCATTTTCGTTGAGTGTTGTGTTGTCAAAAGAAGGTGAGCACCTCAGATTATTCAGTTTGTCCTTGAGGACCGTGTCGATGGCCTGATGACCCAGCGGTGCTCCCAAGAGGGTGCTCTTGGATGGAGTGATAGTAGAGACTTCAGGGAGAATTGTTCGCACAGCTCTGATTATTTCCTGGTTCTTTGTGATGATTTCACACTTGGAGGGATTGAGGATGAGTCCCAAGGCTTCTTTCTCCCTGTGTCTTCACCAGTTGTAGGTCCTCTAGTAGGGACTCTTCAGTACCTTCCAGAGTGCCATCATCCAGGTACCAGATGTTGAGCTCGCTGTGCAGGCTGGAAGTTAGTTCTCTAACTGCCAAGCAGAAGGGAAGTGGAGAAAGTGGGTCACCCTGTTGAACATCCTCTGATGAGGGAATTTCATGTTCGCCAAACAAAAGAATTGAGGGTTTGCTGTAGCCAGCTGAAATGAAGGAAAAAAGACTAGGGAACCGATCCCGAAAGGCTGGCAAGACCACATCTCTTTTCACAATATTAAAGGCATTTCAAAATCAAGTTTCACTACCTGCACACAGAAATCACTCGCTACGAAAGCAAAAGACTTGGCAGGCGATGCAACATATCCCCAGTGAAAAGTAGGGGCGTCACTGGTACACTAAGAGAAAACACAATAAGTGTCCGGGACCCAAGACTATTCAACAGCCTCTCACCAGCCATATAGGGCATTACCAGTAGGCCTCTGGTTGTCTTCAAGAGGGAGCTGGACAGATACCTAATGTTGGCGCCAGATCAGCCGGGCTGTGGTTCATACTTTGGATTGCTTGCGGCAACCAGTAACAGCCTCGTTGATCAGGCCCTGATCCACCGGGAGTCCTGGTCGTGGACCGGGCCGCGGGGCCGTTGATCCCCGGAATACCCTCCAGGTAGACTCCAGGTAGACGGCCTTGTCTTCTGATAAGTCCCTGATGTAGGTCCTTGCTGTATGAGCTGCTGCTTCACTGCCTTGAGAGACCCCAAAGCCCATTTGGTGTGGCTGGAGTAAACTGGTAGCTTCTTGGGCAATGTTTCTTACTGCTGCTTTGGCAACGGGACGGCGAAGAGTGTTACCAACAGCAATGGGTCTGACTCCCTCATCCTTCTTCTTCAAAGCGCATGATGAGGCTACTAAAAAGAAAGGTTTAATATCTTCTAGAATCCGTCCAGCCAGACAGCTGTCAACGAAGGTTGTTAACTCGGAGAGAAGAATAGATGCAGATGTGCCGAGTACTGGATTTACCATCTCTTTGAGGTGTTGTGGTTGAATTCACAGGTACTGTCACCAATTATAGCAACACTATTCAATAAATCCATTGAAGCCTCTACCTTCCCATCAATTCTCAAAATAGCTAGGGTCACCCCGATCCACAAAGGAGGTGATCAAACAGACTTGAATAATTATAGACCAATTTCTAATTTACCACTGCTTTCTAAAATCTTCGAAAAATTAATTCATAGACAGATCTATTCTTACCTCGTCTCACATAACATACTCAACCCCAGTCAATTTCGATTCAGGACCAACAAGAGCACAAACGATGCTATTATACACATGCTAAAGTTAATATACACCGCACTTGAGAAGAAAGAAGTCCCACTGGGAATATTCATTGATCTACGCAAAGCTTTTGATACAGTCGACCATGATTTACTGCTCACAAAATTAGCACACTATGGTATAAGAGGGCACTCATTCAACTACCTAAAGTCATACCTTAGTAACAGAAGCTAATACGTGTACACAAATGGAGCGAACTCTTCCACACAACAAATTACAGTCGGAGTCCCTCAAGGAAGTGTCCTTTGGCCACTCCTATTCCTCATTTACATAAATGACTTACCGAATGCATCACAACTACTCAAACCCATATTATTTGCAGATGACACAACATATGTCTTCTCTCACCCAAATCCAGTTATACTGGCCAACACTGTTAATGCCGAATTACAGAAAATATCAACATGGATGACGTCTAACAAGCTTACTCTCAATACTGACAAGACCTACTTCATACAGTTTGGAAACAAAGCCACAAATGTTCCACTTAACATAACGCTCAATGGTTCACCCATCACAAGACTCACAGAGGGAAAATTCCTAGGAATCCACCTTGACAGTAGCCTTAAATTCAAAACACACGTACAACAAATTTCCAAGAAAATCTCAAATACAGTAGGCATATTATCAAAGATACGCTACTATGTGCCTCAATCAGCTCTCCTTGCACTATATCATTCACTTATCTACCCTTATCTCACCTATGGAATCTGTGCATGGGGATCAACAACATTAAATCACCTTAGACCACTCATAACCCAGCAAAAGGCTGCAGTCAGAATGATAACAAATTCCCACTTTAGACAGCATACTCCACCAATATTCAAAAGCCTAAAACTACTCACCGTAAAGAACATTCACACTTATTCTTGTGCCTACTACATACATAGAACTCTACACTCTAATATAAACCCTCCGCTCAAAATTCTCCTCACCAACTTTAATAGGACCTATGACCACAACACAAGACACAGATCACTTTTTGATATACCCCGAGTCCATATTAACCTATGTAAAAATTCTATGCACATAAAGGGCCCCAGAATCTGGAATTCATTACCAGTAAATGATAAAATAACCTTGTCTGAAAATCATTTTAAGACTCTTCTCAAAAACCACCTACTCACCCTAAACTAAATACTCATACTGCAAATTACTTTAAAAAATGATCAATATTATTTTCCTATAATATAATTTCAATTTTTACTAATATGTTACTATTATGTTACCCCCTACTCACCCTAAACTAAATACTCATACTATAAATTACTTTCAAAAATACTCAATGTTATTTTCCTTAAGATAATCTCAATTTTTACTATTATATTACCATATTACTAAACACTTGTTACAATGTAATATCATCATATTGAAATTTGAACAGTGTAATATCATCATATTGTAATTTGAACAATCAAATATATAATTTGAACAGTGTAAAATCATCATATTGTAATTTGAACAATCATATATATCTAAAATAAACTCAATCAATTTCTCTAATATTATGTACATAGTCTATAAGTCATTAGATTAAGCTGCCCCTAATGCCATGGCATGTCAGTGGCTCTCCTTGCACTTCAGTTTATGATTGTAACTACAAAATCTATGTAAAATTGCAATGAAATAAAAATTGTTTATTTGTTTGTTTGTTGTTTTAACCTCCTGCAGATCCTGCTGGAAATGACACTATCGCCTTATAGACTTCTGATTCTGTCAAAATTAATTGTTCAGTGATGGGATCTCCTTCAGGGTTATTGTTGATGGCTATGGTGTCCCTTGTCGGATGCTTGTATCTTAGTGCTTGAGCTGTGGCCTGATCTTTGGGAGCTACAGTGTCGTCACTTGTAATTATTCTGATTGCTCCCACTGTGTTGCCTTCTTCGATTTTTTTGCTAACCTGTTTTCAGTGGAATTTTTCTTTGGCTTACCTCTGTGATTTCTGCGATGATGGGGCAGAGGGACATAATTATCTGTTCTTGGGTAGTTGTGCACTGTCTTGATGACTGATGTGGTTAGCAGTTAGCAGTTTCAGGAACTGCAAGACAGACATTGCAGAACAGGAGTAGGTTGCGCCAAACCTTAATGGTGCCCCGGGTTTCAAAGTTGGTAGAACCTCCATTCACCTGCTTAAGAAGGTCTGTGAATTTCCCTGCCTGATATGGACGAGCCGCCTTAGGAATGTGAGATAGGGTACTGCTAACAGTGGATTTGAATGCCATCAGAAGATCTTCACAACTGACGAGGCTACCATTGGAACTTTCATCTGCCTGTGGAGGCTGTGGGCTGCTCTCTGCAGGGACCATATGAGATCCAGCACACCCATTGTGTGCACGTATAAGGCCATTCCTGCTGAATGCCCGAGACGCTCCACACACCTGGCATATTCCTCTTCTTTCACTGTTAGGTGCTCTGTTTCCCTAGCTGTGTGGCTGCTAGCTGCATTATCTACCATACCTCAATCAGTGTAGCAAGCCCGGGCTGAAGGGAGAATGGCACGTTTGGGTGAAGGCACATACCCTGGGTTGTTCATGGTGTGGGTGGAGAGGGGTGGAAGAGAGGGTAGGCCTAGATCTGGTTGGCGGTCCCAAGTCTTCGTGGAAGGCGGGGTAGGGAGGAGGAGGTGGAGGTGGTGTACTCACCTAATTGTACTCACCTAATTGTGGTTGCAGGGGTCGAGTCTCAGCTCCTGGCCCCGCCTCTTCGCTGTCTGCTACTGGGTCTCTGCTCTCCCTGCTCCATGAGCTTTATCATACCTTGTCTTAAAACTATGTATGGTTCCTGCCTCCACTATATCTTTCTCTAGTCCATTCCACTTCCTGACTACTCTGTGGCTGAAGAAGTGTTTCCTGACATCCCTTTGACTCATCTGAGTCTTCAGCTTCCAGTTGTGTCCCCTTGTATCTGTGTTCCCTCTCTGAAACAACCTGTCACTATCTACCTTGTCAATTCCCCGCAGTATTTTGTATGTCGTTATCATGTCTCCTCTGACCCTTCTTTCCTCCAGTGTTGTTAGTCCTATTTCCCTCAACCTTTCTTCATAAGACAGACCCCTGAGTTGTGGAACTAACCTTGTCGCAAACCTTTGCACTTTCTCTAGTTTCCTTACGTGCTTGACCAGGTGTGGGTTCCAGACTGGTGCTGCATATTCTAGTATGGGCCTGACGTACACGGTATACAGTGTCTTGAACGATTCCTTGTTAAGGTAACGGAACGCTAATCTAAGGTTTGCCAGACGCCCATATGCTGCCGCAGTTATCTGGTTGATGTGTGCCTCCGGAGACGTGCTAGGCGTTATACTCACTCCAAGGTCTTTCTCCTTTGCCGAGGTTTGTAGCCTTTGTCCGCCTAGCTTGTACTCTGTCAGCGGTCTTCTTTGCCCTTCTCCGATCCTCATGACTTTGCATTTGGAGGGATTGAATTCGAGAAGCCAACTGCTAGACCAGATGTCGAGCTTGTCCAGGTCTGTTTGCAGCCCTGCCTGGTCCTCTTCTGATGTGATTCTCCTCATTATTTTCACATCATCCGCGAATAGAGACACTTCTGAGTCTATCCCATCCGTCATGTCATTTACATAAACCAGGAATAACACTGGTCCTAGGACTGACCCCTGCGGTACACCACTCGTCACAGGCGCCCACTGTGAGGAGTGATGAGGGTGAGGGATTAGTGGAGGAGGGGTGATGACCTGGGGAGGCAGGCCTGGCAGAGTTGTCCACCCACTGCACTAAACGACACCTCATTATACATGACACGACACTATACACAGCCCCCACAATAAACAACACACCACTATACACTCTACACCATACACTCAAGGTGAACAAACACTCTGTCATCGAAACGAGTCTGCACAGTGTGTGCGGTGTGTGTGTGTTTGGGGAAGGGGGGAAACACACGCATTCCTACCCCTCCTCCATGTTGACCACCTCCCCTCAATGCCCCCTCCACCCCTCAGATGACTGTTATGTATCCTGGCACTCACATCATGTACACAACACTCTTCTTGATTCTAATGGAAGAAATGAAATGCAGGGTCTTCTTGCCACTCTAAATTTAATTTAGCCGAATCATTCTAAATATATTTTAGATAAGTTTACAATAATTTACTAATAAACAAACACAATGAAATATATTTTTTTTCTTTAGGTTCAGAGTGATTTTTGCGAAATTATAGCAAGAAGTGGGCCCACAAATGTCAATAATACTTGTTAAATTAGACACATACGCAACACTTGGGTATCTATATTGAGGAAACGTTTCGCCACACAGTGGGTTCATCAGTCCAATACAAAGAAGAAAGTAGTAATAAAAGGAGGAGTTTGAGGTAATCAGTCCCTCGGCCTGGAGTCGATGTGTTCAGTCCATCAATCTTGAAGTAAATACAACATAAGGCAAATAGAAGTTGCTTATATACTGTAGACAGGTGAGATGAAGCAGGAGGAGGCGGGGTCATAGTCGTATCATCCACTAGTCGAAGTAAGTCCTTGTCCAAAGGTTTGGACAAATGTTGAAGAATCCCTTTGTATCAAGATCCCAAGAAGTTGCTGTGTCAATAAAGATACCCAAGTGTTGCATATGTGTCTAATTTAACAACTTGTCGGTTCTCTGAACCATTAATCAATAATACTTGCAAGTTTAGGGTCGATTATGAAAGTAAAGTGCGACTCTCTACCAATACTTGTGATGAAGTTTAGCTGACATAGTGGAACACTACAGGGTCTCCCAGAGGTCCACACTAAATTAGTTGGAAAACAGATGTTATAGATGAACAATACAATGGAACTTTAGGACAATATTTAGGACTTGACTTAGTGAAGTTTGGATTTTATGCGATGCGTAGGCCTCCATTATTTCTCTTTATATTGCATATTACTGTAATATTTCGTCTGAGGCTTCCGATGTGAGGTCTTCCGAGCTCAGGGCAGACAGCTTAGCTCTTCCTTCTCTCTAAACACTGAAATATGTAGAAAGTATTATTTTTTTTTTTTTGTAACATACAAGTTGATTTTTGCATCCCTAGCAAGCTACATGTTGATGTTTGTATCACTGTAACAGTTACATGAATGTTGATGTTTGTATCACTGTAACAGTTACATGCTTGTTGATGCTTATATCACTGTAACAGTTACAGGATAAGATCTTGAAATATAGTGTCGTTTAGTTGGACTCATCTGTTTGTCCTGGTACTAACCTGGTGGTGGGATATGGGAATAACCTGGTGGAGGTGGCAGGAAATGAAGGTGATTTGGTGGTGGTGGAGAAATGCAGGTGATATGATGGTAGTGATGTTGATAGTGGTGGTGATTTTGATAGGATGAATACTGAAGTAGTAATTATTGTGTTGTTAATACTTATGGGGTGGTGATAGTGGTAGTGGTGGTCGTTATGGTTATGCTAATTGTAAGGATGAGGGCGAGTGATTAACTGGCAAAAACAGAATATATACAGAACAAACCTGTATTTATAAGCGACGTTTCGTTCTAAGTGGAGATTTAACAGGTGAATAGAAGGACCAGCGTGAACTGTCGTTATATTCAGAAAAAGATAATATGACCAGCCGGTTTGTGGTTCGTACGTTGGATTGCACAGTCAGCAATAACAGCCTGGTTGATCAGGCCCTGATCCACCATGAGGCCTGGTCACAGACCGGGCCGCGGGGGCGTTGACCCCCGAAACCCTCTCCAGGTAATGGAAGGGGCAAGATTATTAAGAGAATCAAGAAATGGTTGGAAGAGACTAGAGTCATGAGGCCAAAGAGCAAAGATGTCATCTACATAGCGGAGCCAGAGTGAATGGCACACATCAGTAGTAGGAAGAAGAACAGTCTCGAAGTATTCCATGTAAATATTTGTAAGAACAGGAGATAAAGAGCCCATGGCGACCCCGAAGGTTTGAGAATAATATTTACCTTGGAAGGAAAAGGAATTAGAGTCCCACAAAGGAATTATGGTCATTTATATCATGTATGGTGACACTAATAGTAGCAATACGCCTGCTCACAGCCCGTAAATTTTTAGGATTTTTTTTTTCTATTTCTTGTATTATTCCTGTAAGGGGTTGGGAGCAGTAGGAGGATTGAATACTATGTTTGTTTGGTTCAGTCATTTATAATTGTTTTGTTATTGTCGTTGTTGTTATGGAGCGGCCTTAGAGAGTACATGGTTATAGTTACTCTGGGTTTTACTAACCTACAACCACTACAGTGGCGACGAGGATGGGATCATCAGAGCCAAGGATAGTGGGCCAATGTGGACTGAAGTAGTAGGGATATTGGCAGCCGAGAACGTTGCAGCAGAGCGGGGATTATTAAAAATCTACAGCAGCACAAGTGACGGCATGGCGGCGGCAGCACAAGGAAGGTTGGAACCTTTCGACCCACGTAAGATTTCTTTGGAGCTTTGGCTAAGCTTGTTGGAAGCCAATTTCGCTCACTTAGAAATTAAAGAGCAAGATAACAAGAGGAATTTCTTGCTAGTGTCACTGGGATCAGAAACTTACAGTGTTTTAGGTAATGTGTGTGCACCAGATTTACCACACACGAAGCGTTACGACGACTTGGTCGTGGCACTGAAAAGTTATTATGCAGTGAAACCAGCCTACCACCGCAGTTTGTTGGCTTTTCAGCAGAGGAAGAAACGACAGGGTGAGTCCTTGCATGAATTATATACAGATTTAAAAGCATTGGCTGTGAACTGTACATTTGGGGGACAATTTGACCCCAGAGTGAGGGACCAGTTGTTTATGGCGGTGGTGGATGAAGTATATTTTCCTCACCTAGTTGCAGAAAATTTGGATTTGCAAAGTGTGCAGTCTGCAAAACTATTTGACAAACTTTTGAACTTGGAACAGGCATTTGTTACAGATCAGAACTCTGCTCCTGCGGTACAAGTGATTAATGCTGTGAAATGTAAACATTGTGGGTTCCAGCACAGTAGTAGTACTTGTAGGTTTAAAGACTTTTTCTGTAATAAGTGTCATAAGAAAGGCCACTTGAGAAGAGTGTGTAGAGAGAAATCGTCAAAAGTGTCTCCTAAGGCTGTATCAAATTCGAGTATTGAAAAAAACAGGACAGCAAGGACACAGCAGTCACCGAGATATCCTAGAACAAAGTCAATTAAGGTGCTGGATGGCGGTGATAGTTCAGAGGATGAGGAAGTGATGAGCTTATATGCCTTAGAGGATAGAGTGTTTTCCATGAAGGCAGAGAAATATGGGTTTATCATTAACAATCAACAGGTACCTTTTGAGATTGACAGTGGGGCGTCCATCTCGACTTTATCCAAAGACTGGGTAGAGGCAGTAAAGGGACACATTGAGCCATGTTCTAGGAGGGTAAATGCATATGATAATTGGAAAATAAACCTTCTGGGACAGGTGGTTTTGCCGGTAAGATATAATAACTTAGAGGTGTCACAAGTGTTTTATGTAGTGAAATCCCATAATAGTAACTTGTGTGGGAAAGACCTCATGAAATAATTAGGGATTTACCTTGCTGGATTGGATGAATCTACCAAAATTAACAAACTAGACAGTGCTGAAGAAATGTTAGATAATTTTAGGGTAGATTCTAGTAAACCTATCTCCAGCTTTGTGGCCAAAATTCATGTGAAAAGTGATGCTGTTCCTAAGTTTGTGAAAGCAAGGCCAGTACCATTTTTTCACAAAGAGATGATTGAGAAAGAATTAGAAAAATTAGTGCAGAAAGGCATTATTGAGCCTATTTCGCATAGTGAATGGTCTGTACCTATTGTCCCAGTATTAAAGGCTGACTCTAAGTCTATGAGAATATGTGGGGATTTTAAATATGTAAATCAAAACATTCATTGTGAAAGATATCCTTTACCCAGGATTGAGGAATTATTGTCTGTAGTGGGTAAAGGTAAAATATTTACAAAATTAGATTTGAAGGATGCTTATTTACAGATACCTGTAGATGAGAGGAGCCAACATCTTTTAGTAATTAATACCCACAGGGGACTTTTTAAATATAAGAGATTACCATTTGGATTATTATTATTATAATCAAATAGAAGCGCTAAACCACAGGGGTTATACAGCGCTGCAGGTTATTGTAGGATGCAGGGAGAGTGGGTTGTAAGAGGGAGATGGATGATTAGTAGGGTATGGAGTGCAGCATGACGGTGGATAGTGCAGGGATAGAGGGTAGCAAGAGATCGAGGTAGAAGGGACTGAGGGAGGTGCTAGAGGTATAATCTTCAGAGTTTGTGTAGTAAGTCAGTTTCTGTCAAAAAGTCAACAAGAGAGTCAGGATTAAAGGAGGGTCCATCTGCAAGAAGGGAAGGTAAAGAAAGGGCTGCAGAGCGAAGACGTCGTTGGAGGTAAATTCTGCGTGCTCGTTGATAGAGTGGGCAGTCCAGCAGAATATGTCGAACAGACACTGGAACCTGACAATGCTCACAGAGAGGGGCAGGGAGCCTCTCCATGAGATACCCGTGAGTAAGACGAGTGTGGCCGATGCGAAGACGGGAGAGTGTAGACTCCCAACCTTGACATTGGTGACAAGAAGAAGGCCAGAAACCTATAACCGGTTTAATAGAATGAAGTTTGTTATTCATCAGGTCAGACCAGCATTGTTGCCAACGGGTGCGAAGGTGGGTAGCAATGACCGCAAAATAGTCCGTGAAAGGAACACCTCTATATGAAACTGGAAGGTCATGTACTGCTGACCGCGCAGCAGTGTCTGCCTGTTCATTGCCCTGTACGTCAACATGACCAGGGACCCAACAAAAGACAATATCTTTATGCTTGCTAAAGATACGGCGTAACCAAAGGTGGATACGAAGAACTAGGGGGTGAGGTGTATCAATTTTACGGATAGCCTGTAAAGCACTAAGGGAGTCTGAAACGACCACAAATGGTGATACAGGCATAGATGCAATACGGATAAGTGCCACAAGAATAGCATACAATTCAGCCGTAAATATGCTAGCCGAGGGTAATAGATGCCCTCGCACGACGTTGTCCGGAAACACTGCTGCGAATCCGACGCCGTCAGATGACTTTGAACCATCAGTGTATACTGCGATGGCATGGGAGTGAGAACGGAAGTGGTCTAGAAAAAAAAGAGCAAGAAGCCGCCGTAGGTAGCTGGGCTTTCGCGCAAGGTAGAGGAATAGAACAGACACGGACAGCAGGAACTTCCCAAAGGGGTAGGGGAAAGGGTGAAGCCACATGAACATATAAAGGCGGAAGCTGAAGGGAAGACAAGAGTGAATGCAGACGAAAGAAAAGGGACGAAGTAAACAGGGCGACGAACAAATAACGAGCGTCTACTAACATCTGTGACAATCCTATACATGGAAGGATTGCGGAGGTCATGAGAGCGAACATAATAGCGAATGCAATGTGCATCACGACGATCGGACAAGGATGGAATGTTCGCTTCTACATAGAGGCTCTCAACCGGGAAGAACGAAAAGCACCAAGGCATAAGCGTAATCCCTGGTGATGGATGGGATTAAGGCTGGAAAGAGTGGCAGGAGAGCTGCCGAATATATCTGGTCACCATAATCGAGTTTCGATAAAATTAGGGCCGAATGTAGGCAAAGGGGAGAGTTCTACGATCAGCCCCCATGAAAGATGTGCGAGGGTTTTAGGAGGTTCAGCCGGCTATGACAAGTCGCCTTCAGAGAGGTAATGTGAGGTTTCCAGGACAATCTGCGGTCAAACAGGAGGCCGAGAAACCTGACTGTATCACGTTCTGGGATACGTGAGCCGTATAGGTACAATGGATGATCAGAGACCACTGAACGTCTAGTGAACATAATTTGATGAGTTTTGCCACTAGAAAATTTAAGCCCGTGAGTGGTGGCCCAATCAGAAACCCGGTTGATGGCATGCTGGAGGGAAACTGCAATGAGGTGACAGTCAGCACATGCACAAGCTATAGCAAAGTCATCCACATAGAGCGATGACCAAATATTGGATGGGAGAACAGATGCCAGATTATTTATAGCAAGCAGAAAATGTGTTGTGCTCAGAACACATCCCTGGGGGACACCTTCAGCTTGGACAAATTCCGGGGAGAGTTCATTACTAACCCGGACCCGGAAATGTCTGTCAGTTAAGAAGGCCTTAAGAAAGAATGGTAGGTTGCCTCGGAGGCCTAAGGAGTGGGCCTGGGCCAAGATGATATATCTCCAAGTTGTATCATAAGCCTTCTCAAGGTCGAAAAAGATAGCGATAACCGAATGGTTATTCGCAAAGGCATTACGAATATACGTATCCAAGCGCAACAAGGGGTCAATGGCAGAACGGCCCTTACGGAAGCCATACTGACTAGGGGAGAGACTATTGTGAGTCTCTAAATCAAACGTCTATTAACTAGACGTTCCATCACCTTGCAAACTGCACTGGTAAGAGCGATGGCGGTAGTGAGAGGATCACGTCCCGTAGACCTGGTTTTCGAAAAGGAGAACAATAGCAGACTTCCACAGCTGGGGAAGAACTCCTTGCGACCATATGAGATTAAAGAGTCGTAAGAGGACAGTAAGAGCAGACTGATGTAAATGCTGTAGCATACGAATATGTATGCCATCTGGCCCAGCTGCCGGTGATCGGCAAGCAGAGTGTGTTGCCTCCAGTTCTTGAAGGGTAAAAGGCACATTATAGGATTCTTCTCTAAGAGAAGAAAAATCTAAGGGCTTTAACTCGCTGGCAGACTTAGAAGAAAGGAACGAGGGGCATAGATGGAGCCCCTGAGAAATGCGGACGAGATGATTACCAATTTCAGTGGCAACGGCAAGAGGGTGTGCTATATCGACACCAGCAACCTAAAGAACAGGAGCCGGGTCGGGGGAGAATTTACCCCTTAATTTCCGCATTTTCTTCCAGACTGCACTCATCGAGGAAGCCGAAGTGACAGTAGAAACGTAATCTCGCCAGCAAGTGCGTTTAGCATCACGTATGACATGGCGAGCAATAGCTCTCTTCTGCTTGAAATCAAGGAGTCTCTCTGGTTCTGTTATACCGATACCTGCCCCATGCAGCGCGTTTCAAACGCACTGCCCGAGCACAAGCAGGAGACCACCAAGGCACGCACTTCTGAGGATGCTTGCCCAAGGTTTGGGGAATAGAATGTGAAGCCGCTGTGAAGATGGAGGACGAAAAGAGATGTAAAACCTCATCAATGGAGGACGAGGTAGGAACCTCATGAAAGGCAGTAAGATGTGCGTAAAGGTCCCATTTCGCCCGGTCAAATTGCCAGCGTGGGCAATGAGGAGGTGGAGAAAACAGAGGGGACTTAAGGATGATTGGGAAATGATCGCTGTCATGTAAGTCCGGGAGGACAGACCAGGTGAAGTCAAGGACAGTAGATGAAGAGCAGATGGAAAGATCGATGCAGGAGAAAGAATGAGTTCGGGGATCAAAATGGGTAGGAGTACCCGTATTTAAAACATGGGGGGAAGAGAAGCAAGAAATGCCTCCAACTGAATGCCACGGAAGTCACAGTGCGACCCTCCACAGAGAAAATGGTGTGCGTTAAAATCGCCAAGTAATAGAAGGGGTGGCGGTAAGGAAGAAACCAGAAAATCAACATCTGGGATAGACATTGCCCGCGAAGGGAGAGATATAAAGAACAGTGTATACCACTTATTCAAGTGGATACGGGCTGCGGTGTAATGTAAGGAAGAAGGAACATAGAGCTGACGGTATGGAACACCAGTGCGTATAAGAAGAGCACTTTCGTTAAAGGTTCCATCGGAAAAAGGATCCGATGAATATAACAAATCATAGCCTGAAAAGGGCCTGATAACAGTGGATTGTAATTTGGGTTCTTGCAAACAGACCCCAACAGGGGAAAACAGAGAGCAACACCTGAAGCTCACCCCGGTTACCCCTGAGGCCTCGGATATTCCACTGCAAATAAGCCATGATTTATGGAGAAAGATATAAGTGGAAGTGAGAGGAATCTATGGACTAGGGTTAGAAAAGTCCACGTGTGGAGGTAGCAGAAGACCTGTAATCAGAGAAGGAGGAGGACGTTGTGAAGGAAGGGGGGGTTGAGACGAAGAAGAGAGATGAGGAACCTCAGGTGGAGTAGTGTCCATCATCGGTCCAGAAATATATTCTGCAATAGCTTCCAGTGTTTCGGAAGTCAAAGATGCAGAATGTGGGACTACATTAGAAATGGAAGAAGAGTGAGCAACGATCGGGGAGTCTATAGACTGTACTAAAGTAGAGGGCGAGGAGATAGAAGAGGACACTGTTGAAGGGGCTTGGGACAGGGGATGAAGGTAGTGTATGAGGAGGAGGATGAACCTCCACACACGTTATAGAACTAGTCAGAGGTGAAGAACCTGGCAGTAGGGATTTTTTGCCGGGCTTATGAGAAGGGGGCACTGAGGTTTAGGTGAAGGACGAGGACGTGTGTAGCTTTTTTGTACATAAAGGGTGGTAAGCTGTTTATGTCTCCTGCTTTGTTTTTAAGGGTGTTGATTATGAGCGAGACTTCAAGTGAGTTGGTAGGAGCTAGGAATAGTGTATCTGGGTAGGTGTTGGTGAGGTAGTCTGTTGGACGAGTGTTCGAGCTTGGGATTTTACTCGCTAGATTCTTTCCTATGGTGGAGAAGAAAACATTAAGTCTGTTTGCTGTCTCAGTTGGTGAGAGTAGGGGTTCGTCTGTTTTTGATAATTTGATGGTATTGTTCGTGGATATCTTTTTATTTCCTAGAATTGTAGATAGGGTTTTCGAGGTCTTTTTCATATCACCTTTTACGGTCTGGAGTCTATTCTCATAATACAATTTTTTGGACCTTCTTATCAGGCTGGTAAGGATTGATGAGTAGCGTTTGGATTGTTCTCTGGTTATTAGACCCCTTCTATATTGTTTTTCATATTGGTGCCTCTTGTTTATGGATTTAAGGATGCTGGGTGTTAGCCAGGGATTGTTAAGTCTCTTAGTTGTGATCTGTTTAGTTTTTTTCGGGCAATGTCTGTTATAGAGGTTGTGTGTTTTTTTAAGAAAGTTCTTGATGCATTCATTAGTATCTGAATGTGTTTCCAATTCATTAAGCCAGTCAATGTTCGTCATAGCTGATATAAAATTATTAACAGCAGACTCACTATGTAGTCTGAAGGTAACTTTTGCAATTTCTTGGGGCAGAATGCCTAGGTTAGTTATGAGTAAGGTAGGGTAGTGGTCTGTGGTGTTTTCTGTGATTATGCCTGATTTTAGAGGGATATTGTGTTAGTCCAGATGTGGTCTAGTAACGAGGTACTATTATCGGAGATTCTTGTAGGTTTTGATATTGTTGGTAGTAATAAGCAATTGCTCATAGTGTTTGTGAATTTAGTTACCTGCGGGTCTTGGTCATGTAGGAGACTTATGTTGAAATATCCTGTGAGCAGCAAATGATCTTTGTTAAGGCGTGAATCGATTATCAGGTTTCCTAGTTTTTCACTAAAGTGGCTGATGTTTGACTGTGGTAATCTGTAGATGTTTATCACTGTGAGGGGTTTTTGCAGGTCTTTTGATTTAAATTTAGCTATAATATATTCTCCATGTTCATCCCTTGTGCAAGAGTTTTTGATACATTCGAGTTGATCTGTATAATATATTGCTGTACCACCCCCTCGCTGGTCTGTCCTACAGTTGTGAATGGCTGTGTAACCTGGGATGGCATAGACACCTGTAGTATCAGGCTTTAGCCAGGTCTCAGTGAGTGTGATGATTGACATATTGGACTGTAGGGATTGGAGTAGTGCTATGAGGTCATCATAATGTTTGCTCAAAGATCTAACATTGTAATTGAAGATAGTTAAGTTATTGTTGGCTCTGAGTAATGTCTTTGCTTGATCAGCTGTGTAATAGTTACAGTTGCTGTTGGAGTCATGTAAGTCATTTAATAATAGGTTGATATCAAGATCAATGCCTGTAATCATAGGATTTAGTGTGATTCTATAACTAGACTTAAGAACAATAGATTATGCTAAACTTAATGATATGGTATTAGATTAAAGTCTTACTTGCTAATGGATTAAAACAATTATGTGCAAGTGTTTACAGGAATTTTTTACAGTGATATAGGATATTTGAATAATGTTAATGATATACTAATTTAACTGTCTAATGAATGGTTAGAACAACTTCAATGACTAGTATTAAATTGGTATGGAAAAAGAAATTTTTGATTCAATATTGCACTGGTTGAAATTTTAGTATATGAAAGGCAATAAGAGGTTAATTAATGCAAGGAGCTATTGAACTAGTAGTTAAAACAGATTTGACTAATATTAAATGTATTTATATTTTTATTAACACATCGGCCGATTCCCACCAAGGCAGGGTGGCCCGAAAAAGAAAAACTTTCATCATCATTCACTCCATCACTGTCTTGCCAGAAGGGTGCTTTACACTACAGTTATAAAACTGCAACATTAACACCCCTCCTTCAGAGTGCCGGCACTGTACTTCCCATCTCCAGAACTCAAGTCCGGCCTGCCGGTTTCCCTGAATCCCTTCATAAATGTTACTTTGCTCACACTCCAACAGCACGTCAAGTATTAAAAACCATATGCCTCCATTCACTCCTATCAAATACGCTCACACATGCTTGCTGGAAGTCCAAGCCCCTCGCACACAAAACTTCCTTTACCCCCTCCCTCCAACCTTTCCTAGGCCGACCCCTACCCCGCCTTCCCTCCACTACAGATTTATACACTCTCGAAGTCACTCTGTCTCGTTCCATTCTCTCTACATGTCCAAACCACCTCAACAACCCCTCCTCAGCTCTCTGGACAATCGTTTTGGTAATCCCGCACCTCCTCCTAATTTCCAAACTCCGAATTCTCTGCATTATATTCACGCCACACATTGACCTCAGACATGACATCTCCACTGCCTCCAGCCTTCTCGTTGCAACATTCATCACCCATGCTTCACACCCATATAAGAGCGTTGGTATAACTATACTCTCATACATTCCCCTCTTTACTTCCATGGACAAGGTTCTTTGTCTCCACAGACTCCGAAGTGCTCCACTCACCCTTTTCCCCTCATCAATTCTATGATTCACCTCATCCTTCATAGACCCATCCGCCGACATGTCCACTCCCAAATATCTGAATACATTCACCTCCTCCATACTCTCTCCCTCCAATCTGATATCTAATCTTTCGTCACCTATTATTAAATGTAGTTTTGATTATATTGAAGTTAATAAAGTGACTGAAGTTGGCTAATGGTAAAAGGTATTTATAAAATATAAGTAAATGATTCTTAGGTAGTAGGTTGGTAAACAGCAACCGCCCAGGGAGGTACTACCGCCCTGCCAAGTGAGTGTCAAACGAAAGCCTGTAATTGTTTTACATGATGGTAGGATTGCTGGTGTCTTTTTTCTGTCTCATAAACATGCAAGATTTCAGGCATTACTTCTACTTACACTTAGGTCACATTACACATTCATGTACAAGCATATACAGTGGACCCCCGAGTTTCGTAAACCCCGGAAATCGTACATTTATGTAAGTATAATATTGTAAGTGCTTGTGGAAAAGTATTTTTGGGGGTCTGAAATAGACTAACCTACATGACATTTTTCCTTAAGGGAGTAAATTCGTTTGGTAATGGCACTTGAGCAGACTTCAGGAACGAAGTTTTTACGAAACTCGGGGGTCCACTGTATATACACACCCCTCTGGGTTTTCTTCTATTTTCTTACTAGTTCTTGTTCTTATTTCCTCTTATCTCCATGGGGAAGTGGAACAGAATTCCTCCTCCGTAAGACATGCGTGTCGTAAGAGTCGACTAAAATGCCGGGAGCAAGGGGCTAGTAACCCCTTCTCCTGTATACATTACTAAAGTTAAAAAGAGAAACTTTTGTTTTTCTCTTTGGGCCACCCCGCCTTGGTGGGAAGCGGCCGATTTGTTGAAAGAAAGAAGAAGTAAATGATTGCACTTATCAGGTAGTTGCTTATACGTAAAGGAAATATAAAGTAAGTTACATACACAATGAGGTAGTTGTTTGAATGAACAGAGAAATGTTATTTTAGTGCCAGGAATGTTTGCATTGTTTATTCTGGCCCCTATTTTTAAATTGGCCTTTCTTGAATTTTGTGTGAAATTGGCCAAATTAGTAATTTCTAATCACTTTTTTTGTGTAGTTGAAATAGGTAAATGGGCAGTTTTTTGTACTCAATGGTTAGAATAAAAGGAGTTCTAGCAAAATAGCTATGAGTTTAGTCGAGTGGAACAAAGGAATTGACCCAAAATAGGGCTCAAAGTGGGCAAAATCGTCAATGCATAAATATCATCGAGACCGCTAACTTTGCGAGAGCATAATTCCGTAAGTTTTTCATCAAATTTCAAACTTTTTGTTTCATTACATTCGGGAAAAGATTCTCTATCATTTCATAAAAAAAATTAATTCTTCGACAGTATGAGCAAGTTTGTGAGCAGGGGTTTTCACACTCAAATGGTTAAAGTGCAGGCTTTCTACTTTCCACCTTCAGGACTCAAGTCCTCCGGCTAACCAGTTTTCCTGAATACCTTCACACTCCAA